>JBBPLS010000075.1:0-84084 GCA_038089895.1 Boletellus ananas | reverse complement strand
TCATAGATAGGCATAGTGGTATATAAGGACCAGCATGTATGTATACTTCTCTCTAGGTTCAGGATATTATCTTCTTCCTTGGATCACAAGTGCTCTTCATGCTTGCCTAAGGGATTGGCCTGACATTCCCACTGCACTTCAAGATGAATGAATCATGCTCTTCTGCTGACAGTGATGCACTCTTCATTATTTGCAAGGTTGGGAATCTTGAGTTTCATCACATCTTGGGCTTCTCCCCATTGGCCCATAAAACAACTCCAGCACATCTAAAGATCTTGGTGCTGCCACAGTCAGAAGACTGGTGATTCATGCCAGCTATTCCAGTGCCAATGGCTGCTCCACACTGGGTCGGAATCACATCCATGCACCAGCTCGGCCGAACAGATCCTTCGGACGCCTCAAACAGGCACACGCCTTGGCGGAGCGACTCTCAGCCCAGTTTATCAGATAACGAGTCAGTCGGTGACGACACGCGACGATCGACAGTGTTACGACTCGGCTAAAGGAGGACTCTCCTGAGGCCTCGCTACTGACACGTTGCTTTCTGTCCGTTGGCAACCACCGTCATCCGAGTCTCAGACTCGATCTTCCCGTTAACATCTATCACGACCGTGCTGATACAGGAGCGGGCCGTAGTACGATGAAATCCATTTACATTGTTAGTCTTCTCGCTGCCGAAAAAAATTCCGCCTAATCTCCACAGGATCTACTAAAACCGAGGTAATCAACAATGACGTTACCATGCAAAGACTCTGGCGAAATTTTTTTCAAAAAATCGTTCGTCAGTCTGAGACATATAGTCCGTGGAGATCCACGCACTCGTCATGGAGTTGAATGCCGCCAACAGCCCTCTTTGCGGAAGCGTTCAAAGTCCTCACGGCGTTGGCCACGTCCCTAGAAAGTACAGCGGGCCCACAAGCGCCAACGAATACGCCGTGCGCGCCGCCTTTGCTCATCAGGGACGCAACAAGTGCTTTCAGTGTCTCCCCAATCCTCGGGCGCCCGGGCGTAAGGGTGATTCCGGGTGGGAGCACAAGTTTCTCCAGCGAACGAGAAGTAACACGAGTGTAGAACACTGAGATACGAAGCCTTGAAAGTCCCCCTTGCGATGCAAGCGCGGAGAAGAGAGGTATGAAGATTTCCAAGGCAGCTGTGAGAGCGACGGCTAGGTGAATTGGAAGAGTAAATGATAGACGACAGGCAAACCTGGGTCACGAACACACCAGACAACTTCGATGATTTGAACCCTACTATGAGCACCCGCCAGCACGAGATCTTGAACTGCAGACAACACGAACGTCACGCCACTGCCCCCGGCCACAAACATCGCCCCCGAGTAGTTCGAAACCGTGGTATCGCCGACGCCACCTATTGGCCCCAACTCGGTTTCAGTCACAACCCCAGATGATTCGGAGACGTACCATATGGTCCTTCAACCATTACCTTGACCCTTCCTTCGGGCTCCTGCGCCATCTTGTACAACCTTTGTGTCCAATTTCCGGTCTTTTTGCACATTAGAACCAAGCCTTCCTCCGTGTTGGTTGCGCTGGCGATAGTGAACGGATGCACCTCGGTCATTCCCCAGAGTCCCATTGCGGTAGATAGAACGCGCAGGCGGACATGTTGGCCAGGGCGCCACCCAGCGTTGAGAGAAGGCATGTCTAGTCGAGCAAGTTCCAGCCCCGGGATTGTTTGAAGGGTCGCAGTAGTAAAGCGAGTCTTGAGAGCGCGGAGAATATGGTCGAGTCCATAGACAACGGAACCCGTCACAGCATAAGGAATACAGGCCTGTTGGTGACAGCACGCCTGCGCGCGGTAGCGGTCAGCTGGGAAAATGGGGACGAGCAAGAACCACCTACAGCGAACAAAATCACGATCGATGAAACAACGTGTGTTCCAAAGAAGAGGTTGTATGATCTAGTTCGGATGCATTGCAGCGAGAGCACACCAAGGAGATCGAAACAGACTAGAGCGACGATGCCCCAGAGAACGTACGGTTGGGTGATGTTCTGGGAAATGCTGCTTGCTAGGGTCCATTTGTATACTGAGAGTGCACAAAAGAACAATTTGAAGACGTTCACTGTGTGATTACGGGTTACAACGTACTGTAGCCAATGGCATGGACGTTTGCCCCAATGACCATCAATCGTCCGACATGACGATGAAGAAAACTGAGCTGGATAAAAGGTCAGCTCAGTTCACCTGTTTTGAGTCAGTATTTGAGCACAAACTTTTTCGTACCCAACACCGACGAGCAAACCGATCACGTTGTTTTTGGTTGCGAAGGCATACACAAAGGGTAACTGAGATGCGATAACCCACCCGATGCGTTTCGGGTTAGAGAACGGGTTCGACTCATAAAACGCAGCGTAAAAGATCGCGACGGTATAGCCTGCCATTAAGAGGACCCGGATGACAGTATAATTTGCAAAGACCCGGTATTGTGCAAAGCTTGCTGCAGGGTGTCTGAAATACATAGGTAAATGCCAGGGTTGCTCGGGCGCTTTCCCAGATTCGAGGGCGGGAAGAGATAAATCCGGTGGCTCTCTCCCCTTCTCTGTGGGCCGCAGAGTCAACCCTGAAGACCTGAGATGCGTGGTAGAACGAAGGAAGCAACCCTGGAATACTCCAGAACGGTGATTCGCAACGTACACGAATGTACGAGGAATATTGAACAAGGAAATGATGACGAGGACGACGAGGACGAAAATGTCCAGGCGATACACCAAGGTGCTAGAGACGACATGTGTAGACGTAGAAGAATCGGAGAGTTCTTCAGACCGCATGATCTCCGTTGATACAGTCGTCGTGGGCTTTCGTCTAGAAGGGGGGAGGGGGAGTTGAAAGGGCGTGAAGGGAACCGACGAGTCCGACAAGAATACAATCGGGGCGGAAGACCACCAGCAGTCTCTTGAAAGTAATGACGCGCAGAGGCACGGAGCGAAAGTGCAAGCTCAGATTGCAAAGGCTGCTAGGATGGTGCGCTTTTATGAGAACCCACGTCGTCATGGCAGTCTTGTCACCCAAGCTAGGGGAAATTATGCATGTGACACCAGATGAAAGTATCCCAACGAATGGGATGGTGTACCCCTTGCAGTGGACGGAAACCAAGGAAAGGGGATTCGATCTGTCCGAATTGAGGTCAGAATGTCAACACGGGTGAGTACAGAAACTTCGGCGATACTTGGTCAATATAAGCCCGAAAGAACCGACTGAATATTTTGCGCTGATCAAGCCGCAGGTCCGGCGCAGCGGGACAGGTTTACACCCAAAAAAGAAACGCTAGAGAATATCTAGGTTTGAAAAAGGGTCAGATCCGGTTGCGTTCGTCGACCGCGTCAGAGAATGAGGCTATCGGCCTAGGGTATACCAACATCATGATGTTGTGTGTGTGCCTGCCAGTGCAAGCCAGTCAGTGATACGGCATGCGGTAAAGTATGGCTACCTGAGGTACAGTTGTGCCTCAGCGCTTCAATTCTGTCATGGATAGCTTGAACATTGCGCGAGGATGACATGCGGACGCCGCCAAGACACAGTCCGCGAACGGCAGGTTCAAGTTGTGGTGATCTCGCACTCTCACCCGACGATGGCCGTGAGAATCCCGGTGGGAGTGTTATCTGATAAGACCGACTCTTTTCAAACCCCGCCCACCCGGACCAAGTTGCCGGATCCGAGGCACGGGCGAGCGCGGGGCGCGTGTGATGAACTCGTCAGGTAGACAATAGTCCCAGGTTACACGTGCATCGTACATGAGACGTCTAGTACGACGAGCCGGTTACAGTACATTTTGGATTCGTGTTCTACCAGGCTTGATGGCAGTTTTTGTAAAAAGGTCCTTGCACTGTCCCTTGGAGATCGTGACAAGTCGTAAAAGTAGATCATCATAAGATAGTGACGTAAGTCTTTTTTTTCTAGTTGGAGCCAGCCCCACCGTATGTCGGTTGGGGCAGACGGCCCATGAGCGGTGCGACAGCGTCCAAGGGGGGTGTCGAATCAGAGATGTCAACGACATCCTGCTTCGCCCACCTACTCGCCGCCCGCAGATTTTTTCCGTAGAGAAGGAGAACGATCGCCGTAGGGAACCCGATGCAGCTGATGCAAGCCAACAACAAGCTGGCATTGCGGATACCAAATTGAGTGTATAGCGGAATACCCAAGCTAGGGAAAATAGTGGAAACGATGTTGCGAACGGCGCAATTCGCAGCGATAACGGAAGCTGATCGTGTGGGATAGAGGTCAATGTAGTAGTTGAGCAACGACAGCTGAAGAAGAGTCATCCCCATTCCAACTGGTACACCCGACAAAACCGGGACGAGCCAGTGGACGTCTGGGCGGGCAGAGAGTGCGAACCAGAACATGCCGATGGGGGTGAAGAGCGACGAAAGGGAGACGCCTGGCAGGCGCCCTTCTGGCGGGATCTCTCTTTTACCACCGGACTGGACAAAAATTGCATGCTGGCGGGCTTCGTACTGGGGTTTGAGGATACGGAAGTACATAAGAACGCCCAGAAGGTTTCCAAGCCAAGGGGCAATGAACACGAGGCCAGCCTGTTGACGAGACATGGAGTAATGCGACTTGTAAACGAGCGGATATGCCTACATGATAATCATGAGACCCGACAAACAATGTTTCAATCGACCACTTGTGGACTTACTTCGAGAAGCAGAAACAAGATGCCATAGATGAACGCATGATAGAGTGTAGTCCAAGTGACGATTGGCTCACGTCGAATCATTGCTGAGCGTAGCAAGCATCAGATAATAGTCCTGGGCCATTCGTTTAGAAATGGACTCACCAATCGGTGCCAAGAGTGTTTTCCGCCACACGCCCGATGTTTGAACAGGACCACTGCTCTTGAGAGCATCCGATCCTTGTTCTTTGGCAATTTTTCTCCGTATTGCATTAACTTCAGTTTCTGGGAGGCAGATCACCACAATCGTGATAACCGCTGCCCAAACGCCAATGCACCCCATAAGCCAGCGCCAGTGAACAATAGTACCAAGCAATGAAGATGGCACGGGACCAATTGTGGGTGCACCCTGGAGAACCACCGTGAACAGGGCTACAAGTGAGCCTCGTTCGTCGGGACTGAACATGTCCGCAAGAGAACCCCCGTACAAGGCGAAAACGGCAGATCCGATAAAACCTGCCAACGCACGACAACTTAACAACGTGATCATTGACGGAGACAACGCAGCAGCAAAGGAAAAGACTACAGCAACGATGAGCACCGACCGCGACCAATACCAGCTGAGGGACTTACAGACGAAGCCTATGGATGCACCGATGTAGATAGGTCGGCGACCATAGACCTCACTCAAGGGGCCACCAATCAGAGGTCCAAATATCGAACCCTGATAGGATGTCATCGAGTGGGGAAACACGACGACACGGACGCTTACAAAGTTGAAGAGGCCAACACCAAGCGTGGCGATGAACTCGGTTGTCTGGAAGTGCTCTTGAATTTGCTGCTGCATGCCTGACTGTGAGTGCGTCAGGAACGATCATGGATCGCAGACAGGCCAGATGTTTGCGCACATAAAAGGTGAGCGTGAGATCACTGCAGAGATCGTGAGTACGCGGTCAAGACAGTCGACGAAAGAGAGGACCAACACGGGCGCGATCAGGTTCCATATGACGAGCGCGATCATCCATCGTCGCCACTTGCTCCACTGCCGAGGATCGTGCTCAAATGTCAGCACGCACGATGGAACCTGGGACATGTGTGGGCAAGGGCGTGTCGAAGGATGGGTTCCAGCATTTTCCAGCAGATCTCTTATACCCGGAGAGGTGCTCGTAACCTGTACCCCTCAAGAGAGCCGAACTGATGGAAACGAAGTGAGGGCTGAAATTTTCTATCGTCCGTGGAGCTGCACTGGGATCCCGTTCACGTACCAATATGACCGCAGAAGGATCCCGAGCATGCAAAGCCTTTCCCATTTGATCGCTTATAGGACGACGTAATCGGTTGTTGGACCAGGGCGATGGGACAAACATGCGCGGTATTCGCCATACTTGCGCGCGAAATGCACTGAAGGCTGAGGGCCTGTGAACTTGCGAAGCAGGAAGGTGGCAAGCGGCGGGAGCCGTTTATGGCAGCCAGGTCTGGCCTGGCGAGGAGGGGCCCTGCCGGGCACGTAATAACGTTCAGTGTGCATTACGATCAGCTTACCGTGCCTAATTCCTCAGTCGACCGGCTCTGATGGGAACCAACTCGGGACGGTCATACTGCCAGGGTCCGAAAAATCTTCACGTTCCTCCGTGATCAAGGGCCGAGGTTGCGGGACAGTCCTGTCAGGCTCTGTCATCGCTCGTTTCAAACCTATGTTGTCACCGAGGCGATCTTGGAGCCCCGTGTAGGTGGTAATCGACGTGGGGCAGTTACAGTGCAGTCTGTTCCCGATGGGCCATGGCAAAGATGGTTGGCCCCTTGACAAGAGGTTTATGACAATACGAGTGCTCCCGTGCTTTGTGTTGGCGTGGTTGGGCCCGACGCGATCCAGAGCGCTTGGCTGAGCAGGCGATGGTCGCGATCCACAACTCGACGACCGACAACCGAGTACGTTTCGCAGTGGATGGGTGCCTGTCGCATCTCTGCCAGACAGACAGCACCGATCGACCGACCGTCCCCTCGGCGAGATCCACCATGAATTCAGAGGAACAACTCTCGCGGAGCCAAGCTGACTGCAGCGGCACTGCTGCCGGGCAAGACAGAGCTGGCGATACCATGGGTCCATCAAACGCAGGACGAGTCGTCGGCAATGCGACAACACCGCGGGCACATACCTGTCTCGAGTCCCTCAAAAGCCCCTGGTGACTTCAACGGTACCGAGTGTCGGTCGCATATCTATGGATACTGACACTCGCCTATGCAGGCCCAGTGCCTCTGGACTCGGCCGTCCAGTTTCGAACCTTCGCGAGGCCTACACGAGGTCACGCTCTCCACACGTTGTCGCCGCCACCTCACCTGCCAATTCCGACCTCATTTCCGCCATGACCTTGTATTGTTGTACATAATCCCTTTGATCCATTCGACGCCCAATTGCGGATGCCTCCATTCTTCTTATCCCTTGCCGTTGCCTGGTACTTATAATTGTCCCTGCATTGAGGTGGCCACGATCCAGTCTTTCTTTCGGCTCTTACAGGTATACTGTCCCTCCAGCGGGTGCCAGCCTCAATTCCCCCTTCGGTTTTCTTTGATCGCTCTACGTGTCTTGAACGGCTCGGGTCCGTTCACTTGTGGAGCCTGACACTCCTTTGGCGGCACCCCGCTCGCTCCGTTAGGTTCAGGTTCGGTGCTGGCATCGATTCTCTTCGAGTATCGAGACTTTTCCGTTCCAAGATCTCTTTACACCCCTCACAATGACCGTCGACGCTCACAAGCTCGTCTTTCACATCGACATCTTCCTCGTCGCCCTCCTTACCGCGTTCGCGCTTTCAACTCTTCCGCGTGCCCTTGCACGTTTCTCCTCCGCAGCAGAATGGAGGCATGGCCACATCCTTCGTTCGATTCGTCTTGGGAGTGCCCGTATGCGCGGGCTGCAATCCCCCGTTTCCCGCCCACAGGCCCCGCCGGATCCAGGGCCATCGAACGAGAAGGAGCCGCCGCCGCAAGCGGTGGGTTTCGCCTCTTCCTCTGGGCATGAGCCTCCCCAAGACGGCGTCTTGTCCGAAGAATCGCATACGTACTTTTCCCACACGAATCTCCTCCGACATGCGTCTACCCGCACCTTAAGTCCGGGCTCAAAGCTTCCCCCTCACGTCCGCGCGTGGTCTGCGATCGTCCCACCGGTGGGATGCTTCCTACGACAACGTCTCGATACTGGATTCAGCTTGGGCCAGGGGCTCATACTGCTCGTGTACGCAGCCGTGCTTGTGTATGGGACGTTCCTGGGGAGCAATCCTTTCAAAGATCCAGCGAGGACGGCCATCGTGGCAATGTCACAGATCCCGATCGTGTTTGCGCTTGGGACGAAGAACAACGTGGTGAGCATGTGTGTCGCGATGGGGTATGAGAAAGTGAGTTCAACTCCGTCAGTAAATAACGTGACCTCGTGCTCATCTAGACGCGTTCATGCCCGGAATTCGTTCAGATCAACTATCTTCACCGTTTTTCGGGATTGATGTTGATCCTGCTTTCAAACGTCCATGCTTGTGGTTATAGTGAGTCTTGACATCCATATCCTGTCGAGCACAAAACGAGAGGTGATGTGTGGGCAGTTTATAGGTGGACATTTGAAGGCGTGTTCATGGCAAACATGCAAATTCTTGCGAATAGAATGGCACTTGTCGCGCTGGTTGCTATAGATGTCTTGTTCTTCTTTTCGACCTCATTCTGGCGACGAAAAGCTTACAACATCTTCTTTTTCTCGCACCTCGTCTGTTCCATTATATTTCTTCCTACGGTGAGTTTTCTGTTTTGGGAAACTCGTTGATGCTGAGCGACACCCCAAGGTCTATGCACATGAAAAGGTTACGCTGCATTATATCCTCGCAGCAGTGGCGGCGTATGGACTCGATCGCGTTCTCCGCCTCCTCAAGACACGCATTTTCAATGCCCGCATACGGCCTATTCCCGACCTCTCTCTCACTCGCATCGATATTCCCGCGCTGAACGCTGGATGGCGAGCAGGTCAACATGTCCGGATATGTGTGCTATCGTCCGCGATGGGTTTGATAGGTTGGGCGGAAGCCCATCCGTTCACGATTGCTAATGTTGCCAAGACACCGGAAGGCCTCGTGCTGATGTGCAAGAATGCGGGGGGGTGGACGAACCGGCTCTATGAATTAGCCAAAGTTGCTGGATATGGGTGCGAAGACGGGGAACAGAGCCGGACGGTTACTGTGATGCTTGATGGCCCGTACGGTATGCCTTCCCCCTTCTCGTTTAGGGTTCATATCGAGACTCGTCAATAGGCGGCCCCGGGCACTCGATATTCGCGAGTTTCTCGGCTGCGATGTTTGTTGTTGGCGGCAGCGGGATCACCTTTGCGCTTTCTGCCATCCAGGATCTCGTTCAGGTGTGTGGTGTGCACGCACCATGCGAGCAAATATTGACAACGAAACACCAGAGGGATCAGGCCGATTCAAGCAGGATAAAGCTTATAGAACTCATTTGGAGCATTCAGGATCCATGTGCGTCCAGTGTTTTTTGCGAAACCTTGCTACACCTTGTGCGACAGGAACTGATTTTTCAGTGGATGCCACGCAGCCGCACTCAATCCGCTCGTTCCGCTCTTTAACTCGCTCATCCAACAGAGCACGCGAGCGCCGCTCCGCATTTCTGTGCACTACACTCGCGCGGCCGATGTCCCGCCTGCGAAGGACTTTTTGCCACCTGGGTTGACCCTGACTGCGGGACGCCCCAGGATTGCCAAGGTGTTGGATGCGGTGATTACGCGAGCGGTATCATATGGATCAGGCGTAAAATCGTACATGAGCATCACGGGCGTGGTGGTGGGCGTGTGTGGGCCCGTTGGGATTGGAGACGAGGTTTCGCAGGCTGTGTCTGCGGTAGATGCAGCAAGGAGGTGGGCCGTTGGGGGGATTGAGATACACGAAGAGTGCGTTATTTGAGATTTCTTGTCCTGGGTCGATTGACTAATGACGGGGTGCAGAACGTTTGGTTGGTGATTATCATCATCTGAGCGCCGTCGGAACGGTTTTTAGATCTTGCCAGTACGATGCACCTGTTCAGGCCAGGTAGTGGAGTTGATTTATATACCAAGCAGGTGTTCCTAAGGGGGCTCCGTTGGCGTTATTTATGCGTGTAGCCTAGCATGTACTCCTCGGGTTTGTTCCTTGGGTGTTTTGACGATTTGCCTTGGGAAGTCTCTTCTCCTGTACTCGCGATGCGATGAGGCTATGGCGCGATTATCGCCGCCTCTCCGGTTTTGTGGAGCATCACACCATCTCCATTGCCCAGACGTACAAACGTTGGACTCCGTCTTGTCGTCGGTTCCGATGGTACGTACCATGATCATGTTCCTCGGAACAAGTGATTCCCGAGTGCCCCGCCCGGCGAGTGGCGCCTGATGCAGTTCACGAGGACAACATCGTATCGCCTACCAAGTCGTTGCCGCGAGCGCGACGTCAACAGGTTCGTAACGGTGAGCAAACGCGCCCCTGCACGTCACCCCCTTGTAGGAGCCTTCTGGAAGCAGCCCGCTGCTTCCGACGACGGGCTTTGAAAACGATTGAAATCAGCCTTTGTTCGGACGCTCCTCCGCCAAGTGACCGCTCTAAATCTAACAGACCCGGATGCCTCAAAAGTGCAAGCACGATCACCGCGCCAATTATTCTACTGGACCCCAATAAATCTGATAGTTCGAGGTCCTCTATGATTGGGAAGCGGCATTTCTTTTGTACATCTCCGGGGTCTGGTGCGCGGAATGAAGGGCGGATTTTGGCGATTGGCCGCCCCACACATGCCCATTCCGGGGCGGAACGGTAGACGGCCCAGGTCGAGGTATAAAAGTTGTCTGCTCGTCGCTTGCCTGCTCACCTCGCTCCGTCTTGTCGTCTAGGTCGTCAGATGTCTTCAGTTCCTTCGTACACACTGAGCGGCAAGCACGACCCTCATCAATGGAGCAAGTTGCGGCGGTGGATGATCGCCTTCGTCATATGGCATTCCATCGCGCCTGTGTGAGTACCGCTACTTCGTGGCAGGCGACGATGAGCTCACAAGCCGTTTATTTCGCTGTAGCGACCTTGCACTCACGTTTTATGTGAGAGACTATCCTTTCTCGCGCAGATGGACGCGTGCTGAATAAATGGTAGTCTGGTATTCAGCAACAGATCCAACACGACTTCCGCACGACGGAATCCGTCGTCACTCTAGGCGTGGGCCTCTATAATTTTGCAAGTTGCAGCCTACAGTGTTCGTTCGTCGCTCTGACTCTCGTCCCAGGGTGCCATCTTTGGGCCACTCATGGCCGGTCCGTTGAGTGAGCTGTACGGCCGCCGACCGGTCTACATGATATCTTTGGCGGGGTTCACCAGTCAGTTCCTCGCGACCTTACTTCCCAGAATGCGGCTAACATCGTATAGTGCTATCGTTGTGCACAACACTAGCACCGTCCGTATCCGCCCTGCTCTGGTTTCGTACATTCGCAGGTTTGTTCGGATCCGGCGTTTTTTCCCTCTACGGTGGTTCGCTCGCGGACATGTTCAATCCTCTCGAACGTGCGCCGCTCGTGGCACTCTTTACGATCATGCTGCAGGGTGCACCTACGTTTGGTCCCATTCCAGCGTCGCTCGTTGGCGCGTTGATACCCTGGCGTTGGCTGATGGGATTTATCACCGTCTGGGCTGCCCTCATCACATGCGTCGTCTCTCTACTCCCAGAGACGGAACCTACCGCGATCCGGAAAAAGCTTGCAAAGCATCAAGAAGGCATCTCTGTCGCTCCCACTCGGGATATGTCGACGATCTGGAGGGAAGCCCTCTTCACGCCGATCAGTGAGTGTGTCATGAAAGGGTGAGTAGGATGATTTAATGTGATTGTTTCTAGTCATGCTCCGCCACGAGCCAATCGTGACATGGACCACACTTTATCACGCGTTTGTCTACGGACTCTTGTTTCTCCTCCTCGAGGTACTTTCATATATAGTCATTTCTCTGATGCGACGCTCACGGTCATCGTAGGCGTATCCATACGTCTACACGGCCCTCTACGGCATGTCTCGCCAAGAGACTGGGCTTGTTTTCCTTGCGCCCTGGGTTGGTAACCTGCTCGGCGTCCTTGTTTACTTTGTCTTCCTTAAACCCCAACTCCGCGCACGTCGGAACCAAATCCTGTCGCAATCCGGCGGCAAGCGCCAGATGTCCCCCGAAGAGCGACTCCCAGGCGTCCTCCTCGCCTCCATCTTTACCCCTGTCGGCATGTTCTGGTTCGCGCTGACTGCACTCCCAAATATGCCCCGCATACTCTCCATCTTGTCGGGCGTCCCCGTAGGGATGGGCATGACGCTCATGCAGCTCTCCTTGCTCAACTACTACATCGACCTGTACCCCACTCGCTCCGCCTCTGTCGTCGCGGCCAACTGTGCAGTGCGGAACTTGACGGCGGCGGTGTTCCCAAGCTTGGCGGTCCCGCTATACAGTGCGCTGGGGATCTGGAACGCAAACGTGCTGCTGGCATGCATGAGTTGTTTCGGGTTCCCGACGGGGATGATCCTGCTGGCGTATGGGAAGCGGCTGCGCGCGCAGAGTCGGTGGGCTACGCAGGACGCGTTGGGCGGCCCCGAACCCACGCCGGTGCCTGTGCCTATCCCACCCGCTACAGACGGACACAGACTCGATGCAGACGAGGCGCGCAAGTTCCCGGACATTGGCGCCGTGGCGCCGTTGCTGGGGCCGTTTGTCGTGCCGGGTTATGGCGGCACAGGGCGTTCAGGCTCGGGCAGCAACACGGCTTGAGCGGCGGTCCCTGGCGGGTTTCGCTCATTTGTCCTTGTGTTCTTTCTTTTGTACCGCGCACGACGACGCGGATTTGACGATCCGTCTTCTCTTTTCTTTTCTCTCTCTTACGAATCGTTGACGAGCTGTGATGACCTCGAGATGTATTCTAGTTTGTGATTCCATGCTTTTTTTTTTCTTTTTCTTTTTTCCTTTTCGTTCTTTCCATCCCTTGGACCTGTATCTGGTGCATCTCGCTTTTGTACACTAGTCGACGAGGCGACGAACAAAAAAGAAAGCGTGGTCACAGGCAACGAAGCGCATAAGTAGCGCGGGACGTCGGACCGAGATGTCATATGCAAAATGAAAAGCACAGCAAACATTCGGATCGTGCACCCGGGCCGGGGATTGCCGGGTACTGCATGTCTCTTGCCTCTGGCTGTCGCTGCGTCCACAGCGCCGTGTACGGTATTGCATCTCGTGGCGTTTCTCGTCACGCCGGCGCCCACCCCACACGGCGTTGTAGCGCACATGCGTGTCCCGGTGATCGGGCTTCAAGTTATTCAGATGCGGTGCTACTAGTAGTAATGTGGACTCGCAGCCTATCACCGATTAGCTTGTACGATCCGCGCTTGTCGCCGAGTGCGACCCACGTTCCTTTGTCAGACCGCGACCAAGCTGCAACCACATGCGCTCGTTCGATCACCGAAACAGCCGCGACTGGCTTCATCTCCGCAAAGTCGATCACATGACGCTCGTAAAAACACATGTCCAAAGTCAATACAGCCGATATCGATGGTGTCTACTGTATGGTCTCTACGAATCTAGACGTGACTAAATAGGTATTATATATGGCACATCCCCAGGCACACGGGGGCGGTAATCTATCCTATCTGATATATAAGATGGTGCGCATGGTGGATAGCGACGTGAAGCCAGACTCTCTTTGGAACCAATGCCTTCAATCACGGCTCACGTCCCTGCAATACGCGTGGCGTCAGCATCCATGATATCAGAAGAAACATGAAGTGAGTGTGGCCCGTTGGGGAACGGGTCACAATCAGCTCCGAGATACGCTCAAACAGCGCTATGCGGTGGTGGCCGCACTGCAATAACCTCTACCACTGCGCAGCCATTGCAGACAAGGCAGAGCCCAGTCCACCAAAGGGAGCGCCGAGCCGGGATAAGATTCGTCATGACACTCACCGCCCAAAGAACTTGACTCGCACCCAATCGCCGGCCACCAAAGCCCGATTCCGAAGTGAGAAGAGCGTGCTCAGATAGGCACTTCGCCAAAACAAATACGTAGCCACGCCACCACTCGCCCACTGGAACGATATTCACATTGTGCTAGCAAAGAACAGAGAATGACGTACATCTCGGCCGAATATGGGTAAATCAGCGATAGCCTTGTCAGAGCCAATGTAGCTGCGGAGCGTCAGTGGACATTAGACCAAGCATAATCTAAACTGACGCCAAAGACCCCTGATGACTATATGCGAATGGGTTCAGACGTATCTTGCCAATCTTCTTCTTGAGGGCTTCGACGCGTTTTGCGGCCTCGTCATCAGGCTGTTCTCCGCGCTTTTCTGACGTGAGGGCCGTGACCTGATCTTCGAGAGCGTCGCGTTTCGCAATCAACTTGAACATGCGCGCAAGATAGGCACCCTGCTGAGAGGCCACCTGGGCCGTAGGGGCATACGAGGTCGAGGTGCAGTCACCAAGGGCGAAGATGGAAGGTGCACCAAGCATCCGGAGGTGATCTGTCGCCGGTGAGTGTCATGACACCGAGGAGAAGAATAACGCACTGTCGACAGAGACGCCCCTCTTGTTGGTCTGCTCGGTTGGTAATTTGGCCATGAGGTTCTTTGTAATGGCTCGACTGGTGTTCCCGGCTGCCCATACGACGAGGCCGCAATCGACTTGTTGTTCCGGAGCATCCTTCGGTTTGAGGGCGACAGAGGTGGAGCTGACGCCTTTGACCTAGTGGGCGTCAGGGATGCGAATACACGAGAAAGAGTAGGGAATACCATTGTTCCAGTCATGATGTCGATTTTGCTCTCCTTGAAGGTCTTTTCGGTGTAGGTTATAAGCTCCTTGCTGAACATGGGAAGGACGCTTGGAAGTGCTTCGACGAGGGTGAGACGCATATACGGATGAAGTTCGGGATACCAAGACTTGAGGTCCTCCTGTTTTTAGATGAACAAGATTTTAAAAAAAGGGCAGGGGTGGGAGAAGACGGACCTCGAGAAAGTCATGTAGTTCGCCGGCGACCTCGATGCCTGTGGGACCACCCCCCACAACGACCTGCGGGCGAGGTGAGGCGGGGTGAGATGATAGGATGAAGAACGGACGTACCATGTGCAGCAAGCGACGCTTTTCTTCCTCGCTGGTACCAGGGAAGGCGGCGGTCTCCACGCAATCCAAGAAGCGTCGTTGCATCTGAGGTTGTGTGAGTGGGGAGAGTACACGAGAATGGAGTAAGGACCTGTTCGGCATCTGAAATCTCCTTCATGAAGCAGGCGTGTTCCTTTACACCGGGGATGCCAAACGTCTGAGTTTCGGCACCGACGGCATACACGAGATAGTCATAATGTATGGTGCTGGTTGGCTCGAGGGGGCGGAGTGGAGAAGAGTCTGGACGTGGGTCAGAAAGGACGGGGAACAGGAGAACGAGAAGGTATACCTGTAAAAGTGACTGTCTTGTTGATCGGCTAGAAAGGTGTCAGGGAAGGGCAATGAGAAGAGATAAGGACGCACGTCGACGTCGGTTGCCTCTGCCTCGATGACAGAGACTTCTCTGGCCTTGTGACGAGTGATGAAGCGTGTTGCTGCAGGAGGGATGAGCGAGATGATGGACGAGGGAGTGAACGTACGTTGTAGGATGGAGCGGGCGCCGAGCGTGCCGACTGCGACGGAGGGAAGGAGAGGAGTGAAGAGGAAAAAGTTCTTTGGGCTGATGACGACCTAGGGGAGGGGTGAGAAGGAAAAGCACAGGGCTCTGAGCGGACGGACGGTGTTGTAGTCCTGCGTGTCGAGATTCTTGAGCAGACTTGTTGCACCCCAGCCGCTGCCGAGGATGACGAGGGTCTTTTTGTCTGGGTCAAAGGGGAGCTGCGGGCCCGGATGGCGTTCCTTGTGGGAGATGTAGTAGAGCGTGCCGGTCGCTGGAACGAAGATGAGTGGGGAACGGGGGCAGGCGAGGGGACGGACCGGCGACGAGGGTGAAGAGGGTGACGCGACCGACCGTCTGCGTGAAGCGGTTCGTGTACTGGGCGGGGGACGAGAACGGGCGGGCCCAGCGGGCGCGGGCGACAAACCGGCGAGCGAACATGGGGCGAAGAAGGAACGGGCGGGTCAGATGACCGGACGAGGTACAAATACGCCGTCGTACGCGATCACCGCCAATGACCCTCCACACGATCCCCATCCTCGGCAAGCACGCCATCCACTGCGGCTTCCGTCTCCACGACCACGTCGCACGCACGCTCCTCGCCGCCCCCGCGGACGCATACATCCTCGTCACCGATACCAACATCGCCCCGCTCTATCTCCCCCTCTTCCAGCACACCTTCGACACCCACATCCGCGACGCGTTCCCCGATCCATCTACCGCGCCCCGCTTCCTCTCTCATGTCATCCCCCCCGGCGAGACCACAAAGTCCCGCGAGGGCAAGGCCGCCATCGAGGACTTTCTCTTAGCACAAAAGTGCACCCGCAACTCCGTTCTCCTCGCCCTCGGCGGCGGCGTCATCGGTGATCTCGTCGGTTTCGTCGCAGCAACCTTGTGCGTACCTTTCCTCGCGCCCTGCCCGTCTGACTCTCTTCAGCATGCGCGGCGTGCGCTTCGTGCAGATACCCACCTCTCTTCTCGCCATGGTCGACTCCGCGATCGGGGGCAAGACCGCCATCGACACGCCCCTCGGAAAGAATCTCATCGGCGCATTCTGGCAGCCAGAATACATATTCATCGACGTCGCCTTCCTCGCTTCCCTTCCGAAACGCGAACTCGCAAACGGGCTCGCAGAGGTAATCAAGGTTCGTCACTTCCCCTCTTTCGCTGCCTTTCCTCATCCCCCACAGACAGCCGCGATCTGGGACCAGGACGCGTTCGCCCTCCTCGAGTCCTCCTCCGCCACCCTTCTTGACTCCCTTTCTGCCATCCACTCCCAATCCCTCGCCGATCTCACCTCTCATCCCCTCCTCACCCTCATCATCTCCTCCGTAAACACCAAAGCAACCATCGTCTCTTACGACCCCAAAGAAGCTAACCTCCGCAATCTCGTCAACTTTGGCCACACCATCGGCCACGCCATCGAAGCCTTCCTCACACCCTACCTCCTCCACGGCGAGTGCATCTCCGTAGGCATGGTCCTCGAGGCCGAGATCGCCCGTGGTCGTGGCAAGGAGACTGGCCTCGGCCAAGTCGGCGTAGGAAGACTCCGTCGTTGTATCGAGTCCTACGGTCTCCCAACCTCCTTCACACATCCCCTCGTCCTCCGATCTCTCGCACAAGCACGCGCCGCGTCTGCCTCCCCACTGTCCATCAATGGCCTTCTCGATCGCATGGCTATCGACAAGAAGAACACCTCGTCCAAACTCAAGAAAATCGTCCTTTTATCTCGTATCGGAAAGACGCACGAACTCAGGGCGACAGGCATACCCGACGACGAGATTAAAAAGGTCCTCGCAGACGGCGTCACCGTGGTCAGTGGCATCCCAGGCGGATACCTCAAACCTTCCCTCCCAAGCCCGTTGCGAGAGCTACCAGGCGCGGAAAAACTAGGTCCCTTGCCTCCCCAACTCATCCCTTCCCCACCTGCCGTCGCCCCTGCGCCGGCCACCAACGACAAGCCGGCCATTCCACACATCACGCTGACCACGCCGGGTTCTAAATCTATTTCCAACCGCGCCCTTGTCCTTGCAGCGCTCTCAAACGGTACTGTCAAATTGAAGAACCTGTTACATTCAGATGACACCCAAGTCATGATGGCGGCACTCCAGGCATTAAAGGTCTGTGCCCTTGGCTCCCAGGCCATCCCCACACTCATCCCCCGATAGGCCGCCACGTTCGAGTGGACCGACAATGGTGAAACCCTCATCGTCGCCGGATCTGGTGGCAAGCTTTCGCTGCCTCCACCCGGGACAGAGCTTTACCTTGGCAATGCTGGCACCGCCGCACGGTTCCTCACCACCGTCTGTACCCTTGTATCGCCCTCCGCCGGCCCATCTCCATCAGGTCGTACCGTCATCACGGGCAATGCGCGCATGAAACAGCGCCCCATCGCGCCCCTTGTCGAAGCCCTTTCCAAGGCCACCGCAAACATCGGTTATCTCGGTACATCAGGTTGTCTCCCCCTCTCCATTGCGCCCACCGGTCTCCCTGGCGGCACGCTCACCCTCGATGCCTCCATTTCTTCGCAGTACGTTTCCTCCATCCTCCTCTGCGCTCCCTATGCCCAACAGGACACTACCCTCGTCCTCACGGGAAAGGCTGTCATCTCACAGCTCTACATTGACATGACCATTGCCCTCATGCGCGATTTTGGTATCCATGTCACCCGCGAGCGCGACCCGGAGACGGGCGCACTGCGCAATGTGTACAAGATCCCACGCGGGGTGTATACTGTCCCTGACTCGGGCGTTTTCACAATCGAGTCGGACGCGTCGAGCGCGACGTATCCCCTTGCTATCGCTGCCATCACCGGTACGTCTTGCACGCTGGCTTCAATTGGATCTTCGTCCCTCCAGGGCGACGCGCGCTTTGCCAAAGAAGTCCTCGAGCCAATGGGATGCACTGTCGTCCAGACCGCCACGGAGACGACCGTGACGGGACCACCGATCGGAACGCTCAAGGCTATGGGCGAGGTGGACATGGAACCAATGACTGACGCGTTCTTGACGGCGGCCGTTGTGGGTGCTGTCGCGACCGACAGTGGGCTCGGTGGGGAAGGTGGTGTGGGCAAGAACGTCTTGCGGATCCGCGGGATCGCGAACCAGCGTGTCAAAGAATGCAATCGCATCAAGGCGATGAGGGACCAGTTGGGTACGTCGCGCATGATCACGCATATGGGGACTATTGACCGACGTCCATGTAGCCAAGTTTGGGGTCGAGACGGACGAGTTCGAGGACGGGATCGTCATTTATGGAAAGCCGCTCACCAGTCTCAAACGCGGAGCTTCCATTCACTGTTATGATGATCATCGAGTTGCGATGGCATTCGCAGTGCTCGCCGCTGTCGTTGACGGCACCATCATCGAGGAAAAGCGATGCGTCGAGAAGACATGGCCCAACTGGTGGGACGATTTAGAAAACAAGGTACGACCCCGCGTCTTTTCTCTCTTGCACTCGCCTAATCTATCATACAGATTGGCATCCAAGTCCGGGGTGTTGATATACCCCACGCGAACCCACTCCCAACGTTCAATACTGAGCCGGCCCCATCGAAACTGCTCACGCCGTCAACGACTCCATCCGTTCTTCTCATCGGCATGCGCGGTTCAGGCAAATCGTACATTGGCGAGCTTGCTTCACGCGCGCTCTCCCTTCCTCTCCTTGATTTCGACGTGCACTTTTCGTTGCTTCACCCACCTTCTGTGCGGGACTATGTCCACACACATGGTTGGTCTGCCTTCCGGGTAGCCGAAACAGAACTGTTGCATTCACTCTTGTCTACACACGCCAAGGGTTGGGTGATCAGCCTCGGAGGGGGCATCGTCGAGACGCCTGCAGCACGGGAAGCCCTCGTCAATTTTTCAACCAAGCAAGGCGGCAAGGTCGTCTGGGTGCAACGCGAGTTGTCCGTTATCGAATCCTATCTCAATCAGGAGGGCGAGCGCCCAGCGTACGGCGAGGAGATCCGGGACGTGTTTGCACGCCGTGAGCCGTGGTTCGGGCAAAGTGCCGGATATGAGTTTGCCAACTATGACACGCTCGAGGGCGGCTTGGAAGGCGAAGTGGAGAGATTCTTTGGGCATGTGTCCGGATTGAAGCCTAATTTGGCACCAAACGTGGTCAAGGCCGCTCAGGGTGTACGATCTTACTTTCTGTCGTTGACGTATCCGGATGTCGTGCCTGCCTTGGCGAACATTCCTGAACTCGGTGCTGGTGTGGATGCGCTCGAGCTACGCGTTGACCTCCTCCGCGAAACGGGCTCCACGAATCCCATTCCGTCGCACGCATATGTCTCGCACCAGGTTTCTGCACTCCGGCGGGCCACATCCCTTCCCATCGTGTTTACCGTCCGCACAATCGCTCAAGGCGGCGCGTTCCCGAATGACACGAAAAAGGAGGCCGCTGACCTACTCAAACTGGCGCTGCGTCTCGGATGCGAATATGTCGACGTCGAGACTACGCTCCCACCTCATTTTATCAAGGAAATCGTGGACCACAAAGGCAGCTCGCAGATCATTGCTTCGTTCCATGACTGGGCGGGCACGATATTGTGGGATGCGCCAACCATGTCAGCGACATACGGGGTCGCGTCACGATACGGTGACATTGTCAAGCTCATCTCGAAGGCCACCTCGTCTGCAAGTAACTTTGCCCTTCAGGCGTTTGCCGCCAAGCATACGTCCAAGCCGCTCATCGCGATCAACATGGGTGTGCAGGGTCAGCTCTCGCGAGTGCTCAACACGTGCTTTACCCCTGTCACACACTCGCTGCTCCCAAGCAAAGCTGCGCCAGGACAACTGTCGTTTGTGGAGATCCAGCGGGCACTGCACCTGTGTGGTCTCCTCCCCTCTCGCCGGTACTACATCTTTGGCACGCCAATCGCACATTCCATGTCCCCGACGCTGCATAATTCGGCATTCGAAGCCCTCGGGCTGCCGCATGCATACAGCCTGTTCGAGACGCCGAGCGTGAACACGGACGTTGAGAGAGTGGTTCGGGAAGATGAATTTGGCGGGGCAAGCGTGACGATTCCGTTCAAGCTGGACGTGATAAAGCTATTGGACGGGCTATCGGACGCGGCGAAAGCGATTGGGGCTGTGAATACGATCGTGCCGAGGGATGGGGGTTTGTATGGAGAGAACACGGATTATCTGGGGATCGTGGCTGCCGTCAGGGGACATGCGTCGAAAGTTGGGACAGCATTGGGGGAGGCGGGGTTGGTGATTGGAGCGGGTGGGACGGCGCGCGCGGCGATCTACGCGCTCAAGACGCTGGGCGCGCGAGAGGTCTACGTGTTTAACCGAACGAAAAGCAAGGCCGAGGCGATCGCGGCGGCGTTCGACAACGAGGGCGAGGGCGAAACGCGCGTGCGCGCAATCGAGGTGCTGGGCGAGTGGCCAGGTGCAGCCCCGCGCGTGATCGTTTCTACCGTTCCCGCCGACGCGACGACCGTCGATTCCCTGTCCTCTGCGATTCACCTGCCGGCGACGCTGTTTGGCGCACACACGGGCGTCGCGATCGACATGGCGTACAAACCGGCCGAGACGCCGTTGTTACAGCTGGCTGTACGAGTCGCACCGAAATGGGCGAGAGTGAGAGGGGTCGAGGTGCTGCTCGAGCAGGGGTACGTGCAGTTCGAGTTGTGGACTGGCAGGCGGTGTCCGAAGAACGTTGTAAGGGAGAAGGTGTTGACAAGGTACGACGCTGCGTGAAAAGGTCCTGACCACCGGCTGCGCTACGTACCAACTAACTACTAGATATTTTTGCTCCCTTTTGGCTGTACCTGATAGATGTTTGAATGTTGAACTCATAGAGTGCTTACGGATTTGTTTGTTCGTTTTTTGTAGGCTGGCAACTGACTTGAAGCTGTTGAAAATCTCAGCATGATACGGTCAAATAGTCAAGAAAACAGCGTCTACCAGGACTCTCGACCTTTCGCAACTCCCTGCCTTTATTGTAAGGGCAGCTCAGTTGTTCATTGTTAGTATTTATGCCAGAATGGGCGACACAGCCGAGCGTAACCACCAAGCATGGGAGAAGAGTAGCAAAGGGGAGCTAGTGCTCAGGCACAGGTAACAGCGTTGCCCTTTTTTTTCTCGTCCTCGTCGTACGACACGTCCTCGCGGTTTCCTAGGCCGCCATCTTGACTCGAGGTCGGTCGACCTACATGAGTTCAGAAGGTACTTGGTCAGTGTCTCTCCACACAAGGGATGCCAGGATGATATGTCTGGCAGTCGAGCAGCTGCTTTCACGGGTGAGTTCCCTTGCCGCCAGGTTTCTGGAAGGAGGCGAGGCCGTTTATATTGACGAAGCGATCACCCTCGACCCTCCCGAGCGGTCTGCCGCACAGCCCGCTGACCATTTGTCGTGTCGTTCGCCAGCCACGTGGAGAAATCGATGACCCCGGGGAAACGATCGTCCTCGGCCCACCAGAGTACCCAGATCGGTCTAAGATGCTGAACAACCTGGGACTCTGCTTTTCCACTCGGTATGGCCGGCTCAGAGAGATTGCCGATCTTGACGAGGCCATTACACTTACCAGGGATGCACCAGCGCTTTGCTTATCAGTTGTCGAGGAACCTTGCGCACTATCTCTCCACTCGATACGATCAGCTCGGGCGGGTTGACGACCTTGACGAGGCCACCGTTCTTAGTCGAAATGCACTGGCGCGTTGTCCGCCAGAGTACCCTTTGCGGGCGATGATATCGAGGAATCTTATAGCTGTCCTCTCAGCCCGGTACAGCCAGCTTGGAGGCATCGACGACCTTACGGGGTCATCGTCCTCGGTCGGGTAGACTGATGCTTTGCCAGCCAGGGCACCCAGCCCGGTCGATGTCGTTGAGTAATCTCACATTGTCTCTCTTCATTCGGTACAGCAAGCTGGGAGCGGTGGCTGACCTTGACGAGAGCATTTCCCTTGGCAGAGATGTACTAGCCACGAACCGGAAGGAGCCGTTCGGGTCTGCGTTTGCGCTCCACGACGGACGCTTGACGATCCAACGCATCATCCAGTGCAATCTAAAGAATCCCGAGTTTGCGTACCTGTTTGTGTGTCACGCGACGGTCGGGGACGAGAGCCCCGGTGAGGCGATCCACCACGCGTCGGCGATGCAATTTGCCGGGTTTCGTTCTGTGACCGGGACGATGTGGGCCGTGGACGACGAGCACACGAGCAAGGTGACGTCGGCGTTGGACAGGCACATGGTGGACAGGTCGGGTCGTCTGGACCACACCCGCGCGGTGCTCGCATTGTTGAGGATGATGAGGTCCGTGGACACACCACCGGCGCTCGATCAACGGATTCTATACATACATATGGGGACCTGATTTCATCCCCCCGCTACCTCTCGCTTTCGATTGAACGGTGTGTTTGCTGTGTAAACTTCTATCCGATCCCATTTCATGACCACCGCAACGATGGACCGTGGGGAGACCGTGTACTTTTGATCTCTGTCGGTAAGAATTTGTCTGACGCGATCTTCGTGATGCTTGCATCGAGGCGACTTTGCCTAGAGAATTCTTTTTGTTCCGAGGGTGAATAACTTCGCTTCGCTCCTGGGCCCAACAGATTGGGTTTCAGTATCGCCGATCCTCTTGATGGCGGTTCACTCGGGGGCATACCAGCTACTGCACAGGTCGGGGATTTATAGATATACATATTTGCCACAGATGCTCCGCTATCACCTCTATCTTACTATGTGGAACGTTGGCATTGGTCAAGAGAGGGTATGAGCTCTTCGACGACTCTGGAATCTTGCACCCTCTTCACTGTGACGCTGCCGTCCTGTGAACAGCATCAATGCGAACGAGACTACGAAGGCAGGTATGAGGACAGTACCGAATTCCCAAAGTAAGCTGCCTGCGCGACCTTGCAGAATAGGCCAACCTCCACGACCCCCGTCAGGAGCTTTATCCGTTCCAACAGCTGTTTCAGACACCGGGATGAACAGACTTCATGTGAGACGAACCCACGGATGGAAGAGACGCACCGTGTGGGGATTCTCTATCAGGTCCCTTGGGAATGGCGCGTCGATGACAAAGTTACCGTTGTCGGTGACGACTGGTCCCGCCTTTGCTTTTGCCATGCGAAGGGATGCGTTGGGTGAACCAAGGGACTTACGCAGGTCTTGCAAGACCTTGGCGTACGCAAAAGGGACGACCTCGATCGGTACGCCCTGGGTGAACTAGATGGCCGGTAAGAATAGGGCATTGTACAAAGAAGGGATCCGTAAGAGTAGGCGTACGTTCTTGCCGAGATATTCGCTGTTCTTCCTGTAGTCGGCTACAAGGATGAACCTCCGATAGGAGTGAGTAAAACACGATGGACCGAGATGTGGTAGACACACGTCTTTGCAGCCTCTGCGACAACCTTTTCCCGCAAATGACATGCCCCTCCACCCTTGATACTGTTGAGCTGGGGATCAACCCTACACCGGCGACGGATGATGAGTGAGCCCGAAATAAGGGAAATGGACGCAACGGACTCGTCGGCACCATCGATTGTCACGTCGATGGATAGAAATTGGTCCACATCACCGAGAGTGAGGTTCGCCCCAATGATGAGTTCCTTTGACTGGAAGCCGGTAGGGACGAAAACGCGTTGCTTGTTTACTTCAGCCCCTTGCTGTACGATGCGATCGACAACATAGGGCACAGTGGAACCTGGGATGATGAGTGTAGGCGGGCGTGACGGGATACATATATACCTGAACCTATCCCGATGATCTTGGGACGGGTGAGTTTCGCCTGAGCGGTTGTAGCAGGACTCGTACTACGATACCTTGTGGTGGGGAAGGATGTGCTTATCCACGGCAGCGTAGGCTGCAAGCCGCTTAAACTCCTCGACAACCGACATGGCGACTGGGAACGTGTTAAGCCTTGGAGTCCGCTATCTGGGTACCGAACAACCTACGAGGAGCAATGAAATCAGGTGGGACAGGGACAGGCGCTTGTCGCGGGACAGTGGCTTTCCTGCGAGAAGGGTCATCATAGCATTTCGAATCCCGGGATGGTAACGTCGGAGACAGGTCATTCAGTTCTGGGGTGGGTTGACTTACAGCACCTGGCCAAGGTGCCGCGAGGGCGCCTTGTTAGTCACAAAAGGGCGATGGGAGGTGAAGGGAGAGAGTCGGCGACGAGCAAGCGTAGATAGCATCGTCTTGGCTTGCGGTGCCACTTGCCGGTGCTGTGCTGCTCTGGCGACTCCCATCATCGCCGACTCCAACCCGACCATCGCACCCGCACAAGCTCTGAGAAACTCATTCGAAAAGGCAAACACATGAGAGCTATCAAAGGTGCGCATGCATTCGGGTCTCCCTCTGGCAGGAAAACAGACTCGCTCCAGGTATCCTTTTCACGTGGTGAGTATCGACGACGCCCTCCAGAATCGTTCCTCATGGCGTCAGCGACTCTGCTGTGAAACAAATCCTCCTCTCAATGAATGAGAAAGACCCCTTTATAATAGAGGATTTGGACGAGTATCACCTCGTCATCAAGGCGGACGAGGAGTACCGAGTACGAAAGGAACTGGACGCCGAGGTACGCATATACTACTCTTTTGCGAAGCAGAATCCATTTTCAGGGCTGTTCGTTCTATTAGCTGGAAAAGAATACATACAGCTTGGAGGCGAGTCAGTGAGCGTGTATGTCGAAGGATGCCTGCCCGAAACTATTTGTCCCGCTCGAGGTCCGAAGGCTTCTGATTCCTGAGTTCACCGAACCCTTGGCACTTGCATTCCAGGGCGGAGCACATCAGTCATGAGTCCGGTGCTACTTCTGCCTTGGGGTGTTGTGTTTCCCACCGCTGGCACCGAACGTTTACCTCTTTGGGGCGCTCCCGTGCGCAACTAAAGTATGCACCCTCGGTACGAAAGGTCCATAATCATCTCGGTCGTGTGGAGAGACACAATCCCATAAGCGGACATGGCGGAACCTAGCCTCATATTGTCTCGTTGGTGATGGACGTCTGATCTGTCCTCGCTCGCAGACTGGAAGGCATTAAATGGTTCCAGGTACCAAGAACATCGGTGGAAGAGTGATCAAGTCTCCGCCGACCAATGCCGCGGGGACTTCCCTGTTCCATTCCAGGTGAGCTGTTTCCCAGTGCCACTCCTGCGCTCCTTGGGGGTGCGATAACAACTCGGCGCAGCGGGTGACCATACGTTGCCTTTCCGTTTGGCGCGATGAGCAATTTTACGACGAGGTCGATGAGTGAAGCTTTGTCCCAACTCTCAGGATGTCCCACTTGACTCATGTAGTTGCCAGTACCGTTATTGAGAGCTTGGCGCTACTTGCTTTCGTCTTCAGACTGTGGATACGCATCAAGATACGGCGAGTGGGTTGGGAGGATGTCTGGGCAATAGCGGCATTTGTCTGCGGGACAGCAGATGTTGTCAGCGACTGGGTCCAAGTCATTGAATCGAGTAGGCACCCAGCCTCGCGTCACGAATACATTAATATTTGACCAACATACCGACAGGTGCAGGTAAATCGCCGACGACTTCAATGTGGATACACGCGTTCACGTTCATATGTCTTGTCTGGTGCGCTCTCACCAGGCATGAGCGCCGCTATAGCTCAGTCCATATCCCACAGGGCGATTCGTATCAGCATAATTCTTTTGATCATTCGAATCATACCATCCAGGGAACGTCTTCATATATACGGGCTCGCGATCGTTGCGCTATTTCTCCTGGTCTGTTTGGCGCTTGTGGTCTACAAGGCTTTGCACTGCGGGCTTGCTTATCACGCGTTTCGGTCGACTGCTTCGAGCCCCACCTTTCGTTGTGTTCTGCCCTGGGCTATGCGAGTCTTTGAGCTGACAGGTAAATCTGTTTCATCCTCGCGTGCCACCGTACTCGACATGACTTCGCAGCGGATTGTGTTGCCGATGCAATAGTTGTCGTATTCCCCCTTTACGTGTTGCGCAGAGTGACACTACCGTCACGACAACACCGGCTTCTTCGCCTGTTATTCTCGTCGAACGCCATGGTTGCGATAGTGCGCTGTGTTCGTGAGATTTGCCTGGTCGTGCCAGCACCTTGGCCCTTTGTTGTGACCAACTTCCAGGTACCGTGCTAGATGCTACTTTTTATCGTGTTGGGCAGGCTAAGAGTTTACCAGGTCGCCGCGTGTTTCATAGTTTGCAATGTACTCGTCATCGTCACCTACCTTTATCGCGTGTTAGGGTATCGGAATGAAGACCCGAACGCTAGTCGTGCGACCGCAAAGGACTCCCTTGCTGAGAATACCGGCCGTTCAGCGCCCTTGTCCGTGCCACAACAAATGACTCTGACAACCATCGAGCTCTTGTTCTCGACGCGAAGTAGTGAGGAGGGTGAGCTAGTCTCCGCTGGTGGGAATGGCACCGCTAGCACCGGTTGTTGACCTTGATGGAATTGCTGTTTGTACGCCCCCCACTCTCTGTCTTGACGTGGATCCCACATAAATATTTGTGTCTTTCTCCGACGTGCTGTGTTTGTGGATGCTACCTAGAGACCAATGTCCGAGTGCTCGTTGTATGACTAAATGATAAAGTGTCAACATGTAGTGATCCGTTACATGTTATCAGCGCCGTCTTGCCAGTCTACTAGCTCGCCCACGTCAAGCTTCCACCATGCAGATCACGCTGGAGCAAGTGCACGACATCGTCAACAGCTGTGACGGGGACCAAGCCCCCCGCATCGCATCGTTCTCCGAGATCAAGAGCACGAGCTACAGGTGCGCCTTCGAAACGGTCCCACGTATCCGCTCACAGCCCAAGTCGTTTCATAAAAACGGTAGCTACACCGCGTCCTGGAAACCGTACCACGTCGCGCTGTCCGATTCTGATAGATCCTATCTCTTGCTGATCGCCGGTCTACACCCACGGAGCAACACCAGTGCGACGCCTTCTGGGCCGGTCACGCTCCCAGCCCTCTCCACCTTGCTCATCAAGATTCTCGACAGCACCGCAGTGCCCGTCCCACGACCCGTGGCGCACGACGTCGAGGGGAAATGGGGCTTCGGCTGGCTACTTCTCCGCCTCCCCAGCGGGTCGTCGCAGGCTCTACAGCCTCTGGCGTCCGCCCGCAAAAGGCTCTCTGCCGGACAGCTCGCCCACGTCGAACGAGGGCTGGGCGCATACCTCCGCGCACTCCATGAGATCACAAACGACTGGTTCGGCGTACCGACGGATGAACCTACTACACCAGAGCCTCCGTCCATGCCATCGTTGGCCACCTTGCTCGCTGCGGGTCAAACCGGTGAGGACGGGGAAGACATGACGCGATACAGCTGGCAGGACACGTTTGTGTTGCGACTGGAGGAGCTCATCGAACGTGTGTGTGACAATGCGGAAACCGGCTGGGTGGTAGATTTGGATGTCAACAGGTTGCGACATTCCCTTTCCCGCGCGATCGGATCATTTCTCTTTGACGATGTGGAGATACCAAGGTTCATATGGGTCACAGGAAACGCAGAGGATGTTATCGTGTCCCTGAAAGACAAGAAACAATGTAGCGATGGTGACAATATGCCGTCTGAAGAAGATACAGAAGCAGAGATCGCATATATACTCCCGGCGTTTGGACATGCACTCTGGGGAGATCCACTGATGGAAGCATGGTTCTTGCCGCCAGGGCCAACCGCGGCAATGAACGAGGGGTACTTTAGAGACGAGCAAGATGGCGCGCTGATGAGGTTTCAGCGACACAAGACAAAGAGGGTGTGGTATACCGTATATCTAGCCTTGACCGTCTTGGCAGAGGAGATGGAGCAGGGAGAGGCGGGGGAAACGACACACAAGCCTGGCGGAGAAACGACACGATGGGCCAGGAGTATCTTGCCCGAGTGTGTAGAAATCCTGAAGGACGCGCCGTGTTACTAGACCGTCGGTTTATGATTCAGGATCGGCATCATACCACTCGAGAGCTTTAGTTGTGACCTTCAGTGGAAGTCATCAGGACGTCCGCAGGAGTGGCCGCGGGTGTTTGACCGTCGTCGCCGGCAAGCTCGCCCTCGACGACTTCTTCCTCGTCGCTGCTCTGTCCCTCGACGTCTGCCATCTCGGGAGCGTCTCGGATTTCCACATGCCCAGACTGCTGGCGAGCACGCGGATCCCACCCGAGCTCCTCCGGCTCTGGCTCCTCGACGACGACGCGCTGCTTCCAATCGAACTTCTCCTTCAACATGAGCACTGCACGGACTGCGCGGTCGACACGGCGATCATGTGCGCCTCTGATCTCCGCACATTCACGAAGGACGTCTTCGTACGTCACTCTCTGTCTTGAGCCGGTTCCGAAGCCAGACACGGGCTGACTGTTCTGGCCCTCGAGGCTGCTGGTAGCGATTGCCCCGCGGGTGGCCATGCACTCGGCGAGACGACGAACGGTCGCATTTTCCATGTGAAGCACGTCCGTCGTCTGCTGGTTGCGCAGGAGCGGTATGAGGTCGTTGTCGAGCTGCTGTTCGGTCATGACGACGCTCGGGTGGAGGGCAATGTTCTCATATGGACTCCTTGTCGGTGGCTGAGACTGCTGGGTGTGCGTTGCCGACGGCGGTGAGCTCAGGGAGGAGTAGAAGCTGTGGGTCTGGGACAGGATGACGCTGTACTTGGAGAGGATGTCGGGCCAGGGGGGCATGGACTGGTGTCCGCCCGCATCGATGGTGCGCTGCAGGGCCTGGATGGACTCGATGATCTGGTTCGCCTTGAAGCGGAGAGACTCGAGCTGAGCGACGGGGAGCACGCCCGGGCCGAGGTCAGCCATCGAGGCGCGGTGTGACAGACGTGAGCGTGACAAGATTTGAACTTGGACCATGTCGTCGCTCTGCAGGCGCGTTGCGTTGGCCGCCGTCGCTGCCCGCCCCGCTCGCCAGGTGCTCGTCTCCTGCCGCACTCTCTTTGCGACCCCCCAGTCCAGCTTTTCCCCCGCCAAAACACCTCTGGCCGCGGGCAAGGGGGCTGCTGTCGAAAAGGACGCAACACCAGCCACCGAGGGTCAGGCGAAGCAAACGAAACAGCAGCGTACGCGTGTACTCCATGATGCTCGCCGAAACTCACCGTCTCCTAGTCCGTATACCGAAAAAACTTAGGCCTCCCAAGGTCGCCCCTAACCCATTCCTCCTGTTCACCCAATCCTTCATCAGATCCCAACCAAGGGCCAATACATTGCAGGAATACCAAGAGCACGCCAAGCGTGCTGGCGAGATCTGGAGGGCCTATTCTTTGGCCGAGAAACAAGTACGTATGACCTCTTGCATGGGTTTGCTCTGTCTCACCATCTGCTCCTGCAGCCATTCTATGACGAATTCGAAGCCAGGCGGGCGCAAGCCAAGGAAGCAAGAGAAGAGTTTATCCGAAACACATCCCCGTCCGACCTGAAGAAGCTCAATGCAATTCGGAAGGCCATGGGAAAATATGCGTTCCGCCCAGGTGATAAACCTGCGGGTGTTGCCTCGCCGTTTGTCTTGTGCGTCCTCATTCTCTAGATATTGATTAGCAAGTTTTACGTCACATTTACTGTAGCTTTTTCAACGAGTTCCGCGTCAGCCCAGAGGGACAGGCCCTCATTGATGCAGCATCTCCAGAGAAGAAGTATGTAGTCCGTGCTACTCAGACAGCTGGAGATCGCTGGCGGTCCATGTCCGAGGAAGAAAAGGCGGTGGGTTGCCGTATTTTGCATCAACGAGTGCATGGTACTGATTGGTACGCAGCCCTATCTTGAAAGGTCCAGGAAGGCGCGGGAAGAGTTTAAAGCCGCGCACGCCGATTCGTGATTTTGGGATTATATTTTAGTAAAGACATGGGTGTAAAGTCTTGTTTACTTTTTTCGCACTTCTTGTGGTGACCTACAGTACTTCTGATATAGTGCGTTATGACAGTGATGACAGTGCGCCCCGATGACATTTCAGAGTGCCCTAGAACACCCATTCAAATGTTAATGTTATATTCTTGTCATGTCCAACTGAAAGGACGCGTGCGCGTTTATGCCAAGCCCCCCTGCAAGGCACCGAGAGGAAATCGCATTACTCTTACTGGAGGTTGAAGTCATGTTTCGCGTCTCCAGTGTTGTGTATCACTATTGATCTGGTGCATGATCTCAGCTTATCCCTGAGTGCGCTTCCTGTAGATTCCACTTCTGGGCTTAGCACTAACTCTTCCAATGCCGAATCTACCTATGGGCCTCCTTCAAATAACCTCGTCTTGTTCATGATTTATTCGACTTGCTTATCCCGCTGAGTTTCGGAAACCCTCGAAACTCTGTGCGCTCAGCCGTTGTTTTCCTATCCCTTGAACAGGCACCAAGTCTCCGGAGTAGTGTGTGTCGAACACACGGATGGACGGTTCTGGTCTCCCTTTGAAGGATTGTTCCCATATTGACCGATGAACTTGGACAAGAAACATGAAAGCTGGGTTGCACTGCCGGTCGCACCATCCGTCGTCTGTTGACGCGGTTGAGGCACTGTTGCCACGGATACGTTTTCTCCGGGACCGTTCCAACCCGGGCTTTTCCGCACCTGCATTGCGATCGGAATCAGGCACGTACGCAAGGACAGGGCAAGGGCATTTGGCACTCGATACCTCGTACGTGGCTTTGCTTATATGCTAACGGGTTTTTTGAACTGTTGGACAAACCGGATTTCTCAAGTTGACGGCGACGCTGAACAAGCTGATGCCTTTTGCACCAACGCAACAAGACTTCATTCTTCTCCACGGTGTGGAAAACGGGTTTATCGTGTGTCCGATGGTGAGCGTGCCTTCCTTTAGGCTCGTGCTGATAGTCACTGTTGCGATAGCATCAACCATGAGGATCGCCAACTCTCCTGCATGCTCTTGACCGGGATCTGCGAGTGGCCACGGTTGGCAAACTCGAGCGACCTTGTAAGCCCTCGCGGAACGCAAAAATGGCCCGCGAAGTGAGAACGAGACAGCCTATCGGACCCCATGGGGAAGGCACCCAGAACGACGCCATGTGTGCCCTATGTAGTGCGCCAGGATCGAATTCCAACTCGCACTGATGCTTTTGCCACGGTAGCATGGTTTCTACCCGACCACAATGATATTGGGCTCCTGAGATGGTTGACGTTGCAGGGGAACGGTCATGAACCAAGTGGGAGGTGGCTGCCCCGACGATCCTCCATCGACGTTTCAACCCTGAGCGGGAATTGACACTCGTGATCCGTGATGGCAAGTGGCGTATCCAACGTTCTACATAGTAGCCGCTGTTCGCTGGTCTCTCAGCATAGCCCACGATAAGAAGGCGCACAGGGCCTTTGGTAAGACGACGCTGGCGAAAGCAGAGCAGTCCATCGCGACAAGGCAGGTCTATGGGCATTCTATCTAGAACCGCATGGCTAGGGCTTTCGATTTTTCTTTGATTCTTTGGTTTACCCGGTTGTCCCATACTTTTACGACTGCGTGCGGCTGACACAGGTGCCTCTGTTGATCTCGAATTAGATGATCCCGAATTACTCCCAGAATCGCGTTGACACGTTGCACACGACAAGCTACTTCTCGGAGAGGATCGTTATCTGACCACACTTCTCCTGAAACACTTCTCGATGCACAACACGGGATCCACCAAAGATACCCTTGCATGCACGTCGCCGATCAGCGCAAGCTCAAACCTGTTGGAAGGCCGCGACAAAGAAGGCTCAGCACCCTCGTCCTTGGCTTCAGTGCCGTGTGGTGAACAACAGGTCACGTCCCACCAACACGCTGAGGGCACCAATTTGATGGCCAAGGGAGGTCTCGTTATGCGGATCATATTTGGCTGGAACCCTCATTGCTACCGCCACAGAATCATCTATCTAGTAGGTTCACCACAAATACACCAGGATTGCACGTCGAGGATGGTAAGTGTCGGAAAGTGTCGAGCAGACGCCGGTTGCTTACTACAACACGTATTAACTGAGTCAGGGCGTTCATCACAGCACATTTCTTCCTTGCCTTCCTGGGATGGCCACCTGAGACGTCCCATCGGAGCGCTTTTAAGTAAAACATGGGGCGCAATTTTACGTGATGTTGGAAGCGGCCGAAACGCGACAAGCTAAGCTGACATGTGCAGCTGATCTTTGTCGCGAGAATGCGACGGTCCAACCCAATCTGTAAACCATGCAGGAATTAACTACTGTTGCTATGGGCATCTAGATCATGACGCTCAGTGGCGCTTTTCTTTTTGTAAAGAGAAGGCCGTTTGTGGTCAATAGTCCTAGTAGTAGGTGAGTACAACCCCTTTTTCAAACTGCGAGCTCCTCATCTAGGCGCTTTTATACATTTGCCCAGGCCGTCACTTGCCATAGCTGCAAGGGTTGGTGAGATGCACTGGGAACCCGACTCGGAGGTTCAAGTTCTTGATGCTCCAAGCCTTCAGGCACCGCGGTCCGCCAGCCGTCATGCCTCAGGGCCATATACTGTACAGTTCCACGGTGGCACGGTGATGAACATGTGTCGGAAGTGTTTGCTCACTGTCGTGGAATTCGAGGGTAAAATGCCAGGACAGCGCACACTGGATTCTGATTGACTCGTCCGTCATTACCTAGGACCCTGCTGCGTGTGGCGTCCTGCCGTTGAAGTCATGTTACACCTCTCCTTTATTGTCTAGGTGTGGCACGCAACGGGCAATCATCGGGGCTAATTTCATGCAACGCAGGTCCACGAGGTGAAAGCACTTTAGCTGAACACACACCAACGGTTGGCCTAAATGTTTGACCAGCCGGCGTCAGACCCGGCTTATTGGTGTACCGTGACGGCAACTGGTAACGTCGGTCGGTGGGTAATCGTACGTCCGTGCCTGAGGAAGATCACGCTGATAGCAGTTGGCCAGAACGGCATGCCTGTCGAGGCTCCGTCTGTTGGTCAACGGTCCTCCAAATCGCAGGGCTGTCCCTGACCCATTACAAAGCGACTCATCTTTCCCGTTTTGCACGACATACGCCCATTATTATAAATAACCAGGAGTGTTCTTGAGGTCTCACACCACGCGCTCTCCTTTGCTCGCATGTCCGCCCAACTCCCCAGACAGACCGTCTTCTTCTTGGGCGCCACCGGATACCTTGGCTCCCAATTCCTGGTCTTGTTGAACGGGAAGCTGCCCCAGCTCCATATCGTCGCCTTCCTGCGTAATGCCACCCCGGAACGACAGGAACTGCTCCAGAAGGCGTACCCGAACATCAGCTTTGTCGAAGGGAGCCTCGATGACGACGCCATCATTCAGGACCAAGCTGCCAAAGCCGACATAGTCATCAACTGTGCGAGTTCCGATCACCCTGCGAGCGTTCAGTGTGCGTTCGTCGTCTCCCCATCCCGTGTTTCTTGAACCGGACCACGGAGCCGTTTGGCTGACTGGCGACTTAGCGACTCTCGCCGGGCTCGAGACAAACTCGAAAAACAACCCAGGAAAGCCCCCTCTCTACATCCACGTGTCTGGTTGTGGAATCATCAGCGACAACGCACGAGGTGAACCCGTCGCGTATGTCAAGGAGTGGTCAGACATTGGTTTGGATTTGAAGCAGTGAGTGGAACGGACCCCGGCTTCCCTTTACCATCCTCGCCATGATCCCCGTTGTCCTCGACGCAAACATACTCACCCCCGCATCGTAGGTGTGATCCGTCAAATACCCATCTCGATTCGGACGTGCCGGCGAGTCGCCTTGCATAATACCGGGCATGTGTGTTCTTTTTCTGACTTGGGAGGGCAGATCGTGGAAGCAGGATCGCGCACTGAAAATCCGGTTCGCACGATCATCTATTTCCCGGCTCAGGTAACGAGTCCGTCGGGATTGCAGCGCCCGAACTAACAGTGTCTATTTAGATCTATGGAATCGGTCAAGGTGAGCGCACCCAGAGAGAAAAAGAAACGACGAAGGACGAAACGCAAGCGGGATCTGACGCTGGTGCTTCAAAGGTGTCCAGAAGACGACGATGTGGCTGCGCATTTTCCTCGACATGATGAAGAACGTGGGCTACGCTGGCACCTGGGGACCCGGTGCCAATGCGATGAACAACATCCACGTCAAGGACTGCGCGTCGGGTCTGCTCCTCGTCCTACAAGCGGCGTTGGAAGGCAAAGCTGACGAAGGTCCCGAGGGCCTCTGTAAGAACACCACCATGGGAACGATGGTCTGTACTGACGCTCGCCGTAATCCTCAGACTTTGCTGCAAGCATGGAGCGTCGGGTCACGTACTACGAGTGGACAAAGGTCATGGGCGATGTGCGCACTTCCGGCTGGTACCGGATCGTTCGTCGTGGACTCATGCTTCTCAAAACAGTACTTGTTCGAAAAGGGCATCATCAAGGAAGGCGGTAGCCGCCCGTTGCCCGCTGAAGTCGTTGATCCTCTCGGCCATTGTAAGTCGCGATGACTCTGCTTGAATGACACTGGTCGTTGACCTCGGCGTCATCAGACGGATGGTCGCTGCTTGGCGGCAATCTGTTCGTGAAATCCGAGCGTCTCCACAAACTAGGATGGGAACCAGTCGAGACCAAGAAGCTCTCTCTCTTGGACAGCTTGCCCGAGGCTCTCGAACAGGCTCTCAACGAGTAAAAATGCGGTGAAGTGAATCGTCACCTTGTTGATGCGTCAAGTCTATCGATGTATATTCCACGATGTACGTAGGATGTATGTACAGAACGAACACAAGAAGCTCGTGAGCTCCAGAGACGAAATAGTGCATCGTACAGTATTATGTCGTTGCCGAACCAGGTTATTGCTTTCCTAGGCTAAAATGTCCAGGGCCATACTTACAGCGTTGATAATGTTAGCTAGAGGTTAGTTGATTGTCGAACGAACGTGATGAATGAGCGCGTCGTGTCCGTCTTTTCGGAGAGGGCTCTCATTTGGAATCCGAGACTGTGAGATCGGGCGTCTTTGGGACAGCGGTGCTAATAATGAGTCGTTGGCTGGGGGGTACGATATGCTCTGCAGGCATTTCCACGCCCCCCGCCAAGATTCCCACTCGCATCATCGCCAAGAGCTAAACCGTGTTCGAAAGAAAGTGACGGGGAGGTCAGGTCACTTCGATCGTGTCAGGCGATGACGTACGTTGTGAGCAGCATGGGAATGAGAATATATTCCCCCGAAAAACGCGGCGGTCATGTCCTTGCCAGAGTTGTGGTTCAAGAGGGCCTTGCCTCCCGGATGGTGGTCTAGGAACAGGGATGCGTCGTGGATGAAGCCGGACACCAGTATCAGCATGCGCGACTTCGACTCTTCCTGGACTGTGATGTCCAGTGAGCGTTAGAAACAGAATACAGACGCTCGGACGTACAGGATTCCCACGTCACGACAGGGAGCTCGTCGGGTGGAACTGGCCAAACTATAGAGTCCTGAATGTCTTTTAGAGCCTTAAGCTTCATTGTCAAGGCACTCTTTTCGATCTCGTTGCTAGGGAAGACCCGAAGGTGGGAAGCAAACCCGAGCATATGGCATGTGGCAATGAACCACTTGGTCGGGTCGTACTGCCACCAGCGAAATGCGTTTCTAGAGACCGCGAGCAGGGGTGAACGGGTTACGGAGGACCAAACGGCACAGCACAACTGCTTACCGGTAATCCATGGGAAACTGATGGTGGAAGTTGTGATACCCTTCGCCCATTGTGAGGATGGCAGAGATGAGGTGATCGCGAGGCGAGTGTTTGTCGTCATAAGGTGTACTGCCGAAATAGTGTGCAATTGAATTGATGCAAAACGTGCTCTATGATGAAGGTCAGAACGATGATTTACGTGGGACGGGTGACGTACATGATGACAGGCAGTCAAACGGAGCGCCCCGACAAAGTAAAACCCACCTCGCCAATCCCCATAGAGTAAGCCAGGAATACACGTCGGGAGGACATAACCAACAATGGTGAGAATGACAAAGTACCAATGATGTTGCCATTGGACGAGTGGGTCATTCTTGAGGTCGGACACATCTGCTGGCCCAGGGCGGAGGTCGGTGTCAAATATAATCCATCCGATGTGAGTCCAGAGTAAGCCTCGCTCCGAATTGTAAGGGTCGAGGTCCGTGTCGGTGTGTCGATGGTGAGAACGATGGCGACGCGACCACCAGTAGCAAGACCCTTGAACCGCACTCGCACCAGCGAGGATCAGGAATACCTGGAGGGGATAGGAGGCTACGTAGGATCTATGCGACCAGAGCCGATGATAACCTGTCGAAAAAGGACTCAGTGTTGACATGGATTTGGCAGTCTCCTGTAGCTCACCCGCAGTGATACCTTCCGCGGCGTCGGGGTCAGTATAGAGCGCGGCGAGGACGAGAACTTCCGACGGCCTACCGAGCATGGAGAAGATATAATACAGTGCAGTCCACAAGACCGTTCCCGGGAGGATGGGCACGTGCGACAGGCCATAGAGGGACAGGGCAGGCGTGATCACTAGGACGGCGAGATTGAACCACCTGACGCCAGCGATGGGTGGAAAGCCCTTGGTGAGGTATTCGACGACACGACCGCCAAGCTGAGTCATCTGGCCAGAGCTGACGAGCAGGAGAGCGGGACGGATGTCGAGCGCGTCCGGCGAGATCGCTGGAGGTCGTCGGGTGATGTCGGTGGGCACGGAGGGGTGGACTTATATATCATCCCTGTGGGATAACTTGAAGGTATTTGTCCCTAGTCCGTGAAAGTGACAACCCTTGAAGCCGGCAGCCACGGTCCTACGGTTCGCGTTAGCACGGAGCGGAAACAAGATTCGTTGCGGCCCTTGAATTGGACAAACGCGAACCGGACGCTCTGGGCGGCGACAACGGGGTCCACGGCCTGCTGGCAGGAACGAACGACAGCTCAAAGGCCTGAAACAATAACATTGATTCACGGATTCTTTCTTGGACCCAGTTACCACCCGCAACCTAAACGGAAGACGATGATAGCCTTCGTCGGCCATCACCACCAGAAGCAACCAGGCCACCGCACGCGTTCTGGCAGCCCCGCGCTCACGAATCGCCTCCTTCTGGCCAGCCCTGACACTCAGCTGTCAGCCTCCGGAACAAGATCCAGCAGGAATGGTTCCGCCCCACACGGGAGCAGGTCGGAGCATGAGATGAGATTGCATGTCTTGCCTGAACTCGCAGATGCGCGCGCCTCCATGCTAATCAGAACGTCCGCGCGAGCCCATAACATCATGGACTCGAACACGGTCTTGCCGTTGCGCCGATAAAGTCGGCCAGAGAGCCACCTGGGCGAGAATGAAGAACCTGTTCGATACCGATTTGCCAAGGCCGCTTTCACACATGTTTCACATCTCCGAGCCACGTCAATTGTCTGGTCGCCCATGCCGGACAATACACCTGGCGTTTCATACTGCGCACGGCCAATGAAACCTAGATATCCAGAACAGCCTGGTACGTGAAAACATACGTAAAATTGTAGAGTCAGGTGGAGGGCGAATGACTAGTAAATTTTGATCGAACCACAAGAGCTTGGTTGTCGCACAAACGGGAAACGAAGCAGCAAGAGACCTACCGCATCTGCTTGCTACCTCAAATATCACTGCATACACGGAGAACAATCGACTTTTGCAGATCCCGATACACTAACCATGGTTACGGTCACCCCAACCATCCTCCGATCGAAACCCTCGTATCTTCAATCGAGTCGCTCACTCAAGGAGACTCATTCTGACTGTCACGAAGTCAATAATGCTGGACAGGAAATTAGGATCCAAAACGCAAAAGTATTCACTTGGCATAGTTAGAATGAGAGGTTCGCCTACGGAACATGCCCAAGTCTGACTGGAATCATAGCAATACAAAATCTACAGGTCGCGGGAAAGCAAGGCAAGGTTGTCATTGGGGGCGGCAGCCCCGATCAACTTCGGCTCGTACCCGTCATATCATCGTTCGGCGATTGCATGCGAACTAGCTCGGGGTCAGTAGCGTGCAAATCGTCCTTGGCCCCGGGGCCATGCTATCGCGATGCACGATAGTTGCCGGTGGCCCGCTGATTTCCATGCAGGAATGAGTCTTGAGGTCGTTCTGGGCTTGCTAGGTGTGTAATGTAGTTGATACTTGCCGCCTGCTCAGCAGAACGGATCATCATTTGCTCTCGTGCCTGAAACCTCGACTTGGTGCATGTTTTGAACTCGATATTTATCCAAAAGGCTGCATCATGAGCGTGGGCAATTCTCTGCCTAGGCCTGAGGTTATAAATGGATCATGGCGTGGTTTCTTCAGATGATCTTTACGCGAAACAAAAAGCCTTTACTAACCTGTTGTCTAGTCAATGCGAACCAAAGACTTGGACGCCCCAGTAATGCATACCGTTGTAGTATGCCGTCCTAAACATGAGCGATGACTCCCGTACTTTGGTGGAGCGGGTAATGAGATGACCGAAAGCAAACGATTGCCCGGGTCGCCGTCTGACGGTCCACATGCACATGCCGACACACCTCTGCTAACAAATTCATCTCAACTGCGTTCCTGTCGCTGCGCAGTCTGTTGCCCCGCGTGGAACTATTGAGGAACCGAATTCTTGTGGCCAGGCGCCCCAGAAAGTTCGGGCTGCTTCCTAGTGCAAAGTGCCAGAGGTCACAGTACGGTACAAATGGCCAGCGATGTCCCTAGGGCAGTCCTGCCACGGGCGTCATAGACTATAGTCGGAATCTAGCGAGTGCAGATGCTCATTATGCTGGCGTGGTCCTGCAAAGGCGCCGCTCGGCACCAGACGACGTTAGGGGAAGATCCTTAGGAGAAGACAAAAGGAAGTGATTAATAGAATGGTGCAGTAATGTCATTCTTTCAGGTCCCTTAATACCCCTTAATATGAATCTGATGGCAATGGAGCCGCCGTTATCGACGTGAACAGCATTGGGGCCATCGTAATACCCCTTCCCGCAAAGATGGATGTATTGCGTGTTGAGGAAAACCCCCAAGGAGTGCTAGGTAGATCTGACAACTTGTGACAAGTCGCATCTTTTGATCTTGAGGTGGCACTTGGCAACACGAAGAGAGCCGGTATTTTCCTATCAGCACGGGACGTGGAGACAGACCTTGACTTTGAATGACATTGTCACTTTGTTGAGTGCTGCTTGCTTCAACACACAGATCAAGATTATCTTCTGGCATTCACCCCAATCACCTCTCCACGCACGATAGACCTTGGCACACGTCTCAGGACCTGTGCCTGAGATCTGAGCATCTTTACGGTTCGTTCGAGCGTCCTCTAGGGGGATGAGATTTGAAGATGATCGACAGATGGCTATCCAGGATTGCGTCTGGCTCCCAGCTGATAGGAACAGGATTGGGTATCTTCGACCGACCTAATGCACTGCGGGGTGCGGGTGTTAGCGAGGACCCGGAAAGACATGGGATACTAGGTCACCTGAGCCAGATTGCGATTCACAAACCTTGGGCCTCGGGACCACTTGGCTTGTCGGACGTGTCCAGGGTAAGGTCTGCCGGCCCGGCGGTGGGTTGCTAAGAGTATTGCTACGAGCACAGCGCGCTTGTCCAAAACACGGACAAACACCGCACCCTTGTTTCCCTGGGTGAGCCCGACTGGGGAGTTGCAACGTTAAACAATCGACCACGACGTTGGTAGCGAGGCCGGCGCAGATCGTCTATGTGGCTTCACACTGACTGGACAAGGAGACGGTGAGTGTGAACTGGTTTGAGCCTCGCACGAACTTGGAACGAGCAAACAGCGCTGGAAAGGAGTCAGTCTCACCTCGTCCGACGATGGCGATATCGGCCCTTGCTGGACTGACTCACCGACAGCCGTTGCGACGAGGCGCACATGATTCAGGTGGGCTAAACTTCACCCTGCCCCCGTGCTGTGGTAGGTTAGCACGGTGTCTCCATCCCCGATGACCCCCTTCATTCCAGTGTCTGATACCTTGACATGACGGAACTATTTGGCTTGTCGAACGTTTTCGCACGAAGTGCCGGCCCATGTCCTCGTCGGTTTCTTTGCCCGCGAGTGGGCCACGATTGCCCGTACCATCTGCATTCAGACGCCAGGGAGGCACGGATCCGAATGTTACCTCGTCCAGCTCTCGCGAACTCCGACGCGCCATTCAGAACCAGTCCTCTTGGACAATTCTCAAGGCGGACAACTATTCGACTCACCGAACCGTTTCGGGGCGCATTCTTGGGCAGCGGGGACGGGACACGTAGACGGTGGGAATTGACTTGGCTGTATGTACTCGTATTGGCTATCTCGGGGAGTCTACGTGGTCGTAACGGACATGGCTGGTTGAAACACCTGGACTTGATTGGTGCCTTGGCGCGGAAGCGGACCCGCGACGCCAACACTGTCGTCCAAGGGCCGCGGTTTGTCAAGGTCCGGTGTCGATGTCGACCATGTATGCCACGGGTGGCCGTCGTACATCCAGACAGCGGTCGAGGACGCGGGGCGATTCAGCACACCCGTATGTGACCCCGCCGTACACCATCCAGTGGCCTACCCCAGCGCGTCGGGCTACCGAGCCCGCGGGAACGACGCCTGGATCCCACCAGCGCCCTCGCAGCCCGCCCGCCGGGGAGGCATTCGCGCACCATCCCAGCTTACTCCAAACGACGGGCGCGTCAGGCGGAGCAAGTCTGTCGACGCCCCAGCGCTCGGGGCACCGACGAAGCTCTTCCAGGCAAGGAAGCATCAGGACACCACTGGAGCACGGTGGGCCTCTTATCAGGCCCGAGGACGTTCCCCCACCATCCCGCCCCACGCTCAGTGTCTTCTCAGCGGCCACCCCAGCACTGCCCCATCTGGCCAGCTGGGATCGCGCGCAAGGGCAAGGGCAAGGGCCTCTTCCACCTCCAAAACCACCCACACCAGCGCCGTCGCAGGGTGCGGGCATGCAACATCAGGGATCGTATTACACCGCCCATCAGCTGCCTCCCGCGAGCGTGTATCATCTCACGGCCACCACGCACCTCTCTCACCGCCCGCCCAACGCCCCGCACCACCCCGCCCGCCACCGCTCTCGGTCCCGCCCCCCGAGCGCCGCGTCCCATCGGTATGCGTCGAGCATCACACAGCCCATGCATGGCCACGGAAGCTCCGCGGCGAGCTGGGACGCCTCGCACACCTCGCTGAACGGCGACGCCCCCCAATGGGGCCACCACCACGCAACGTCTCCACCTGACACGTCCGCCTCGTACCATCCAGGCACCGGGCTCACCCGCGTGCCCTCGGCGTCGCCCCACAGATTGCACTCCCACAGGCGTGTCCCTCCACCCAGCGCGCCCGAGACCACCGCGACGGCGTACTGGTCCCACGAGCTCAATGGGACCCCGCCCGATCCCCCATCGCCGCCACTGGCCGCGGACGAGCTCCGTCGCAGCACGCAACGACCTGCCTTGCCTGACAACTACGACGGGGAGGTGCAGACGCGTTATGTCAGCATGCTCCTCGCACTGGATGGCATCTCGCCCCTCTTCAACATTCTCGCCTCGTTCTTCACCTGGATCCTGCTCGCCGGATTCTTGCTCTTCCCAGGCACATTCGCCTCATTGAGTGATATCCTCGGCGTGATCAATCACCTTTCGTTGTGAGTCCGTTCCTTTGAGTGGTGCCATGTCCATTAATCTCGGTGTGGACAAGGTACGTCATCGCATGGACCTGCACAGGTATCGGAGCATCTGGCATGCTCTGGCTGTGGTGGAAATGGCAGAACAACTATGTCTGGCTCACGAACCGCATCTTCATGTGAGTGGCCAGGTCGTTTGAGAGAGCGAGTCGTTCCTCACCTGTTCAAAACACGCATCCAGTCCCGGATATCTCAATTCTCTTGCCGGGGTCGTATCCACCTTGACGAATGTCTACGGTGTACGGGCCGGCGCGTTTGGCAGAACCGAGAAGTCGGCCATCATCCTCACCGGTGTGCTGTCGGTAGTCTGTGGGATATTGGTGCTAGTGTACGAGTTCTGGTTGACGCGGAATCTCAGGTTGGAACACGATCGGTTAGTGGGGGTCGAAAAGGTGGGAAAACACGGAGAGGGGGTCCTGGGAGAAAAAAGGCGCGGTCGGAGTCGAGAGACGTAGCGTGCTGATAGGCGAATCCACGACGCACGCGGACGTCTTTCTCAAGCACGATGCAAGCCTTTTGAATTAGGGGCACGACTCATCTCGCCAAGTGGGAATTGATTGCATTGCCGGAGGCGGAGCAACAATGTGGACGGAAATCCTGTGCAAGATGTGTTAATAGAGAGCAGACGAGAGCGATTCGATTCTCGGGCTGAAGCAAGAACACGAGTTCACCGCACGCCGAGGAAGCGTCCGCGCCTCAATGCATGTGCACAGAACCATGCGGGATCGAAGAACAAGAGGTGGATTACAGCACAGATATCACTATGACACGCTCAGCAGCTGGGCGACCTTGGAGGCCACCTCGGCAGAAGAGAGGTTGTCTACCTCGACGTGCTTTTCGACGCCGCGCTCTGTGGAGACGTCGTCAGGACAGCCGCCGGGGGTGTATGCACCGAAACGCACCGAAGCGAGCAAACACGCGTGCGGGCGTACCGCTCGCCTGTCTGATCAAGACCGGCAGGTCTGGGTTGTGTTTCTTGATGAGGGGGTACTCGGAGACGACGAACTGGCTGTGGTCGGTCGTCATGCTGGTGAGAAGAAAGGGAGGGTCGAGGACGCACCGCGTGCCCGCAGAGGCCTGTGCAGACTGGCAGCACAGCACACGGATCTCGCGGACTGCTGGGGAGAGTGCTTTCGCAAACGAGGACATGACGGAGATGAGTTTCGCTCGCTCACGTCGGACGAGCGACTAGGCTTTATTACATAATCCGAGAACGTCGTCAACCACTCGTCTCTCCGCTGACCTCGACGTCCCCAAGGCGCCCGCCGCAGTTCCTCGCCATCCAGACGACCCCACCACCGCCATGGACGACGACCAGAGGCGACAACAGGAAGAATGGCTCAATAACCGCAAAAACCGGCTCCCTTCCTTCACGGAGGTCCTCTCGCGACGGACCAGACCCCCGGTCGACCTGTTCATGTTTTAGTCAGTCCCCTCATCACATCTCGCGTCGACAGGGCCCATTGACGCTTGCCGGCAACAGTCTTTTTCTTCAACGCGAGGGCGCAGAGGACATTTTAGACTTTTGGCTCGACGTCCAGCAGCACGAGAACCTTTGCAGGGCCTACTTCAAGGACGTCCGCAAGTCTGGGCGGACCATCAAGGAAGACTGGCCCCAGTACTGGGACTACGCACGTCGGCGCGGCTCGATATATGGAACGGTCGTCGGCCTCCAGCCGAGCGGGGGGAAGCGAAGTACTGCAAGCACGGGCGACGTATTGAACGACCAAGAAAAGCTGGCCCTCGCCGCTTCCGGTGATGATAGACGTGCTGGCGGCCGTTCGACCACGCCTGGTGTCGACAAGGAGCCAATCCCGTCCACGACGCCTTCTGGCGACTACGATCCGCGCCGCTCGACCACGCCGTTCTCACTCTCGGGGCGGACACCCACACTCTTCAACCTGCGACGAGCTTCACGTGCCCCTACGATCATTCCCCGTTCTGCCGCGATAACGCGCATGGACCTCATTGCGTCCGCGGAACGTATCTATCTCCGATATCTGTCCCCTGCAGGCACCGTGGGGTCTCCCGAGAATCATGAGATCTACCTTCCTCCTGCGCTCCGTATACACTCCTTTCCTTTGAGCAGCACACAGGAGCCCAAGACGCCGAGTGAGCTGAACATGATGGCGCACATTCCTGACATGTTCCATGCCCAAAAGGAGTACTGCTTCCGCGCTATGGAGCAAGACGCGTTTCCGCGTTTCCTCAGAGCAAAGGCCTTTGGTAATCTAACTCCCCTATCTGCCTTGGTGCGTCTCGTGCTGGGGTTGCTCATACTCTGGGTCGGGCTGGCTACCGCGTTTTCTCTCGTTTTTCTCGATGTACAACCAAAATCCAAGCGGTTTTTCGTGGGTCCCCCTTTCAGGACTAGGTCTGTGGCCGTTTCTGATGCGCACTCTCCACAGCTCTTCCTACCGTTCACCTTTGCCATCCTTTTCCTCATCTCACATCAATACGAGCTTGATCCCATTCTCGTGTTCCTGGGCCAGTCGGAGTCTACTCCTTTCCGCACGCTTACTATCCGAGAGCCTTACGTGAAAAAGCTGCTCCTTGGCCGTGCGGTTTGGGTTACGACACTGGTCACAATCTGTGTGACGGCGTTGACGCTGCTGTTCTGGGCTGTTCCAGGTCACCGCCTGTGATCGTCTGGGCCGCGGGTGGTATTGTGATGCAGCGGGTGGTAACAGAAAGGAGCGGGCGCATGTATGGAAAGGGAACCATGAGGCAAGGACTGAGTGGATTTTAAACTGACGTGACACTCTACCGGATAATCTCACCCGCCAGAACTAGCTTTTCTCGTCTTTCCCTCTTTCTTATTCTTTTATCTAGCCATTCCCCTTTGCCCGCCTCCTATATTTTATCCTAATCTCCTTCGTATTCATGTGCATCCCCATCCCACCCTTGTTTTGCTTCCGGTTTTGTCTTGGGTCTTAAACTTTTCTTGTTACCCGCAGGTGCACTCATAAATACCCCTCGTCAGTTCACTCCGTTCCTGCCGCGCACAATGGGCACCAAACCGTCAGACTCTACATCGTTATGCTTTCCCGCTCGTTTTGGAACCGGTTTCTCTGTGTGGAACCCCCAATGTTTTTTTTTTTGTTACGACTTGTTATATCGATACAGATAAATTCTCGTCCGTCTGCGGTGCGTGCGTCGTTGAGTAAAAATTCCAATGTATTTCTTTTTCTTTTCGTTTCCCTTCTCTCGCATCACTGTGCTGTTGGGCCCTGACTGGGACTCCAAGAGTCTGTTTCGTGTCCATGCGAGGCCCTTGAGGTCCATGTTGCTGCGATGGCGTCATTTGGCAAACGTTCTCACACGCTCTCAACGATCAGGCAGATCGTTTGGCTCCCGTCCGGACGTCGGTGCCGCTCCCGGCTGGTCACCGGTCACCATGGGCCCATGTGGACCAGGGAAAGACAAGGCACATGGGAGCAAGAGCACGCGGACCCACAGACTGCGCAGCGAGGGACGTCGAGAGCCCGGCCGTGACGACGACGGTGCCTTTCGTCCTCGCTCGCTTTCCAGGGCACACACGAGGGGTGGCGGAGCCCAGAGAAGCGGTGCTCAACCGCGATCGTTTTCTTCATCATCGTTGAAAAAAAGTGCCAGCTTTCGGATACGACCTGGTACCCGACAGTGACGGTAAATGACGAGACAAGATATAGGTTGGTGGTGCGACTTCCAGAGCTCTTCCAACGCGGCATCATGCTACAACTCTCCCCTAATTGATAGCCAGGCTATATGTCGAACTGAAGGGGTGAGGCGGGAAGAGCGCATGAATTCGAACAGGACAGACCAAACGTAGGGAGGAGCACGTACGTCGTGAATGTGGCGGTCCCAGACGTCACCTCTACCCCGCCCTGCGCGGTGATGAGATACTGCGAAGAGGATATGATCCCTCGATCAGTCAGATGCTTGTGTGATCCGGAACATCAGCAGAGAATCAAAGCGCGTGGGACGTGGGGACGCCTACGGTGAGAAATCCGTGGATGTCACCACTAAAGGTGGTGATACTTCCAGTCGTGAGAAGGAACGAGTAGACGATGTTGTAGTTGTTAGTCCCACGATACAGGTTCCTGTGGGACATGCTCGTGTTCATGTCGCAAACTGTCTCAAAGATGGGACTCACCAAGAGTGACCAGCAATGGAAATGTCGGTTTCAATAGGAACTGCTTGACCATCGTAATCATATTCAAAGGATATAGGCTGCGTGCTGAACCTAGCGAGCCAGATCATGACCTCGTTCACGTTGGGACCGCCAGCGATGTAGGAGGTGAACAAATCATACGCAACGTTGGTCGCGATTGTCCCTGTGCTCTGCAGAGACCAGTGCCAAGTCGACTATGACACCACCCTCAATGGAAAGGAACAAAGGACGATAAGAAACCGGCGACACACCGGCATAGAATTGATATCGCTGAGCTGTTGGTTGATTCCACTATCGAGCTGAACGTTGGAGAAGCTCTTGACTCCAGAACCACCGTTCCACGTCCACTCGGTTGACCATGCTACAACGTCTTCATCGGCCGAGTCGAGTGAAGTGCACTGAGAACCGGATGTTGCGTTCAGTTCCCCCCAATAATTCGTCAATAAGGAATATGAATGAGATACGATCGCGTAAAACTGAGTACAGTCCGTAAGGCGCCTATGAGGGAAGGCAGAAACGAAGGGAACGAGCACGAGCAGTGCGAAGAGAAAGATCATTGCGAACGAATGTTGAGACACGAAGATCGAGTTCCTTAAGTACGTCAACACAGGGACGGGTGGTGTCTCTCGTCATGGAAAATTCTGGTTGATGATATCACAGTCACCGCTGGTCGAGTGAAAGCGAATGATCGACAAGACCTTCTGAAACAGATGTCAGAAGGGGGAGCTGCGCAACCACGTCATGGCGACCGATATCGAATGGACCCAAACCTTGGGAGTGGTGGAAGTAAAATCACAGTCGCCGCAGCATACCTGGGGTAGTGACCATGCACAAAAGTTATCGCGCTAACGCCAAGTCCAGGGGTAACGCAGTGCGACCCGTTGGAACGGCGCCGCCGTGCAGATACTCCAGCGGTCGCATCTCAGCCCATTGTCTTTGAAACTGAGCTACACGATGGTCTTGGGCACCATATTAGCGGGTCGACCAATGGTCCTTCTCGCCGGATACCATCGGAACTCTGCTTCAAATTGATAAATGAGCGTTGGATGGTTGTAAAGTCCGTGTCCACGACTGTATCCTCAGCCAGTTCCAAGTCTAGAGGGTTTGTACGGATAGCATCTCGTGGTGGTGCCAGCCAGCTGTTGCATAAGCGCCTGTACAGGCACGCTGGGCTGTCTGGTGAGAAGGGACCTCGACCTTCTGGGCCGGTGGCGCATGGACAAGAGACGACCTAAATAAAGAGGTACAAATAGAGCGTGGCAAAGTGGTGCGGACTGAGCTACCTACCTCTCGGCTCGCTCTGTCTCGTGCAGGACGTCAAGGGTACCTTTTCGACACCCAACCAAGAGCACCAAACTACGTGATCCTGATGATCGTTCTGACCACAGCGCCGCTGAGTTTTTGGCCGAAGAGTTGTGGTTGCGAGCAGGGTTCACCTTTCCGCCTGCACCTCAGAGCAAACTGCCGTGGCAGGTTTTCGGCTGTGGTCCGGGTCCAATCATCCATACTCTTGGTAACGAGGCAGGGGCAGAGTTGACGCAGCATGGGTCTGGATCCATCGCTGTCGGATGAGACCAGGCACCCGCTTCGTCACTGTCGATTCCACAGGTCACTACCCCCAGTGGGAAGCGTTCCGTCGTTACCCCTGGATCTATGTGACCAATCGCGCACAAAGTTCCTGACGGTTTGACTATTTCGTGCACAAGGGGAAATGTATCCCTGGTATCGGGTCCGACGTTGAGCACATTCCTGTCTCTGCCAGTGTACGTTTGTATTGATGCCGCTAAAGTTTGCAAGGATGGCATCTGTTGCATGCATTCACCGACAATCGTGCTGCTTTGCGCAGTTCTCTCATTAGGACATTGCTGTCTTATGGCACGGAACAAAATCAGTTGCAGCTTGTTCCACGTTTCGTTTATGCACACGGAAGATTAGCATCCTTTGGACGACTGCGGTTTCATCGGAGAGGAGCACATGCTCACCAGGGTGCAAGCAGCTTACACCGGCAACTTTCAGGTTGACCATAATATTACAGGCAAGGACACTTGTACTCACGAGGGGATGCACTAGGTAAAAAGACACTACACATTACCCCATCCGTCATGCATTATTTCCAACCTCTTTCATTCGTCTAGATGCTTTACTTTCGTCCTGCCGACAAATGCGTTCAAAATTTGGGATCAGGTGAGTGCGAGTATTACTGAAGTGCAATCGTTGGTTCCAGTAATCGGACGAGTGTCAACACTTTAATTTAGATAATCTGCCGTACATCATCGCTACTTGGGCAGGGGTTGAAGAGGGTTCATAGTACCCGAGGGCACTGAAAGAATACATCCGTGTGATTGGCAAAAGGGTAAAGATTGTGCAGAACGTTACCTCCGTCACCGGACAGATAGCCAGCTCTTGCACTGACCCGTCACGCACCCTCAGCCTGGGGCAGTTTAAAGGGATCAGATGCATTGTCCTGAAACCAGTCACTCGGACACGATCCCTTGGACGCCAGATGGACGAACCCTTACCTCCTCTCGTTCCTTGCGCGACAATTCGCCCGTCCTGCGCGCACGGCCATGCTCGACGGCCTCTGGCTTCCTCAAAATCTTTCCCTTGATCTCCTCCGTGACACCTCCCAGCTTGTCACCAAGACTCTGGATGCACGTCCCAGTGGTCAAACGCGCAAAAGCAATCATGCATACCTGGACTCACCGCGCCCAACGGGTAATTGGGACCCAGACCGACGGCTCCCGCGTGCCGTTGCGGTGGTAGGTTTGGGCTGTCCGCGCCGTCACCCGTTTGGTGGGGCTTGGTGTTGGTGCCAACGGTAGATGGACGAGCTTGTTCTGTAGTCATTGCACTGAGAATCGTGAGGTGACGAACGGGCCTTTCCCCATCCCCTGCTTTATATCAGGTCATGGGGCTTATGACGATACACTCGGCCTAAATGACCTCATCATGGATGGATCCTGGCCGAGCTGGCTCCCGAAAAATGTAAACGCATACCTCGCAAACCAGTCGTTATATGACGTCAACGGTTTGCTCCCGGGCGCATAGAGTTATTCTTGGAAGACGCTCCGAGGACGGTGTTGGTAGCTCCATAAATCTGGCGGCCAGCCTCCAAGCGGAGCAACATGACGCAGACTTCATAAATCACCGGGATGGGCGGCGGGGGCCCCCAGCCGATCCAGTGGTCGCAGACCCGCAGTCATGATCATGATAGGAGTCTGTTCGCACTGCAATCCGCCAGCATCCGACGGCGATGTGAGGTAGATTGATATCCGATGGGTACCTAATATATAGAGGCACCATCATGATGCATCATAAGCGAGCGCTTCTCCGGGTATGTGGCACTAATTGACGTGCGGTGTAACTGACGTTACGTCCGTCGTTGGACCAACAGGTGCAGGCCGCGGAAGCTGAAGCACTGAAGTCGGCGTACATGACAGTGCAGTCGAATGCATACTGTATGCCAGTGAGTGTCAGTTGGTGTTTGGGCCTATGTCGCGTTGAGCGCACCAAATCATGGGCCCGGACTTCCTTGCACTGGTTTGCCCCACGCGCGGCGTTCACATGTAATTAATCAAACCATGGTCACAAGGCGCAGGTAGCTGTCGGACAGTGCCGATCCCACAAGTAGGCCGGTTGTTCAGGCAGATCCTTATGGAAAGAACGTAGAATTCAGTATTCAACGAGACTTTGTGTATCACCACAAATAAACAAGGAGTTAGAGTTAGGAGCACAGTACAACAAATTAAATATCCAACAGGATAGTCAAACGCGTCAATAGCTCAAGATCGTGCATGGTACACCCGGTACTGTCATGCACGTTTTGACAAAGACAACTACAACAAAGAAGGGTAACATGTGAACTCCAACAGGAGGAACAAAGCAGGTCACAAAGAAGAAAAACTGCATTATGTGAAAGCAGTAATAATGAATAACGTATAAGCTGAGGAAATGATACTCACATAACGTTCAGGCTATCTTTCATGCTCGAACCTATTTCCCGAGTCACGACAATCAGGCCACACTTCGAATCAGTTATCAGGCGGACCGCCCCCGACACCATTGCCCGAGCCACGCTATGACGAAACCATGAACGAAACGATACGGCGCGCAATACAAGATCTCAACATACGGCTTCGACCGAGGCAAGGTCACGCTTCGTATCAGGCACACCGCCCCCGATGCCACCGGAGCCCGAGCCACGCTATGACGAAACCATGAGCGAAACGATACGGCGCGCAATACAAGATCTCAACATACGGCTTCGACCGAGGCAAGGTCACGCTTCGTATCAGGCACACCTCCCCCGATGCCACCGGAGCCCGAGCCACGCTACGACGAAACTGTAAGCAAAACGATACAGTGCAATGCACAGGATCTCGACATACAGCTTCGATGCCTAGAGGGGCAGGAGCGCGCTCTGCGAGCTCACCAGCTGGCAACTAGCAGAAACGTATGCCCGCTCAGCCTACCAAGCACGAACACATCACGTGGGAACAAGACGAGGACGCACCGGGGTGGCAAACACAGCACCGGCAGTGGCAAGAAAGGTAAGAACGGTAAGGAACCGCATGATCAGGCTCGCGGAAGATGTAAGGACGCGGGGAACGCTGTGGGCCGTAATAGAAGAGAGCACCGCCTTTTATCCAAGAAACCCTTGCTAATCTCTGGCCATAGCCCCGTATGTGCAACGCACCCAGGTACATCATACATGCGACCTCCGGGCCGGCAAATAAATTATTGTTTTTTTGGTTAGCCCCAATGATATACGGAGATGGCAGATTTTCTTCCGGCCGTCAGATGGGTAACACGACCATACTGAACATGAGCTCGTACCTCATGTCAGGGCCCGACCCCCCAAGCTGCAGCCTATCACGTATAGGAATCCATCGTGTTGGTGTGCCTTGAGGCCGTTACTGAGGGATAGATTCTCGCAAGTTAGACTTTACTTTTGGGGGTTATGGGTTGACACTCACCACGTGGGCCGATGAACCCTTTGTGTACTGTGTGTCTGAACCTGGAAGGATGAGTTTGATGCTCGAACGTGATCCGGGCCGAGCGATCATCGCTCCACTTTCTTGACAGGCCAAGGCTGGTGTGGAGGGGTCGGTTAGACCACCAATCGAAAAGGATAGCCTCGGCTCCCGAATAATAGCCGACAAGACAGTTTTAAAAGCCGCGCTGGCTCATTGCGGAGGTCATGAGCACTTGGTTCCACTTGAACGTTTTTCATCAAATGCGCCGGCCGGGTCATGACATTCCGCGGAGCAAGCGGTCGCGCCAAGCTTTGGGACTTTTTGTTGCTATGCTCAAGCACATGACAGGCTTCTGGCCATGCTTTACCCTCGGCGTCCAGGCTCCCGCACCTGAGTGACCTGACGGCACTCGTCATCGAGCGGACAAATCCCAGCTAAAAGACAAAAGACATCGATACGTTATCCATGTTATCAAGTTGACCATCGCAGATAGCAACTCGACGAACGCGAGATCCATGGGATGGTATGAGTGACATACCCGCAACATGACCGCATAAGGGCTACACTTCTCGACAATGTGTACCCTCTGAGTGACTTGTTTACCTCCTCGGCCACTGCGGTGGCGTCATGGTCTGTAAATGGGGATACCTGGATCACCACGTTGGTCGCATTCGACAAGGTACCCGCTCAAGCTTTGCCACGAGAGCACACCACAAACAACGAAGGCCAGGGGCCGCTCCGACTAGCGACCGGAATTAGCTTAACGCCAGCAGGCCTAGTCCACGTGGACTTGCCAACGGTGAAACATGTCGTTTCAGATAGCTAATATTGGAGTCTGAGACGGTAAATCCATCCTTTTAACGACGGACAGAAATCCGTTCGACCTGTCAACATTAGAGATTTTATGATCATCGGCCACACCCGAGACGAAACGTGGGGGCAGTGACACGACCACCGCCTGTCAGTGGCGCCATCGTGAGCCCCCACGTTCGTCGACACGTAAGGAGGGGCGGCGACGCCTCAGGAGCGACGATTGGCGCGTGATGCACCTCCATGGGATGAGCTATGGCGTGGGTTTGGGCAAAACCGTGAATGTCAACGGAATAGCACCAGACAGGCCGCTGGCAGCAAAAAACGAAGAAGGACGGATACGGAAACACAACGCACATGCTTCATAAAGCTGCCGACTGAGACGGGAACGGATAGCTGCTGGAGAGGCCTAGGTCCCCTCGTGTCCAGACCAGACTGTGGCGCCTTGGTGGAAATTCGATTAAGTAATCAGGGTTCGCACCCCACTGTTAGACTCGGCGTACGAGGACCACTGGCACATCTGGCGCACTGCGGCGCCGCACCTGCTGACCCCTGTGAAATGCACCACCACCACGCCCCCTCCGAGTGCCTGGTTTCGGCCCCGACGCAAATTACAAAGCCCATATCAACGTTCTCAGAAAGTGCGCTCATATTGAGTTCAGTGAGCATGTGCGCAAGTTCTCTGCGAACAGATGCTTTGCAATCCACCAAATAACAATTTTCCGTTTCCAACTGGAGGCCGCTTTCCGGTCTGACAGGATTTTTGTTCACATGCGGAGCGGCACAAGGACCAAATATGGAACGGCAGCCACTGGCAACGCAGAGCATCTAGTCATGCACACGGCGTCATCACACCCTGCACAGAAACCACAGAAGCGAACATCCAGTCTAAATTTTTGTCCCCCAGCGAAGAGTCCGAAAGACACGCAAGTCTCTGAGTCGGAAACGATATGGGGTTCGGTGGAGCTGGACGGATTATCTTGCCAAACGCAACCAACTGACCGTCATCCGAAACGAGAATTCGTACGTGACGGGTTCATTCTTCTGCCCTGGCGTTCTCAGGCTGTCCAAGTGGATTGGCGTTTCCACACAGCTCTGTTGGAGAGACAGACGAGATGGGATGACACAGGGCCATGCAGCAGATGGTGGGCAGACAGTCTGTCCCCCTCGACGCATGGGCCGAATTTTCAACGCTTGGATGGCGTCGGAAGATTTGTAAGATGGATTTGCCTCGGACCGGATCGGACGGAACACAGCCCCACACGTCACCCTTCGTGTGGAGCGACTGCTGACGTAATAGTGCCCGATCCAAAGTTGCCAGTCGATCGACAGCACCCGCTCGGTGTGTCGATATCTCCGAGCGCCAGTACTGTGGCGTCCACGAAAGTCGGTCGGCCCACCACCTCTCCCCTCTCATCTCGCTGGCGCCAGCCCATCTCGCAGTACCCGCACTCGGGTGACCCTACCCCTTTCACCACACCGGTCCACGGTCCCCCAATCTTTCGGTGTCCCCTTGCGCACCATTCTGCCGACCATGTTCCTTTTCCCTTGCCGAGGCGAGATCCGACTTTACGTTGGGTAGACGAGACTTTTTTTTTCGGCCGCTTACGTGCGCTCGGTATCGCTCAACGCTTCACCGACGTGACTCAACGGGTAGATGGCTCAGACTGTAGAGCCGGAAATCCCATCTCATCGGGCCAAGCCAAACACGATGGCAAATCATAGGGTGCGAGTAAGCCCGAGACTTGACGCAAGCCAGTAAACCCGCCCGACAGAGGGCCACCCTCGACGAGACCGTTCCTTGTTTACCTGCTTGGTGACCATGTCTGCGATTGACTGAGTACGGGTCACCTCCGGTTGGGCACCGCTCACTGCAGCTTTACGAGCGAAAAGCACCCGCCTTGGATTTGCAGCCGTGCTCTCTTCCTTTTGCGTCCACCAACCGTGCGCGTGATGGATGGGATCAACTGACCCGAAAACGTTTGACAACATCTCGTGCAGGGACAGCAGGCGTATCGTCCGTAGTGTTCAAACTGAAATCACGCACTCTTTCCACAGAAATGCAAAGGATGGTTCGGGGGTTGTCTTCCAAGGGGATATGCGTAGATAATGTCGTACTCATTGCTGTTTGTGACAGTCGGCTTATGGTGGGTGGGTGCACTTGGACGCCGTCATACTGCACAGGCTGTGTAAACGTACCACGGCAGCAACCTTGTCCGGACCAGCAGCTTTCCTGTAACGTCGCGATTTCAATGTCAATCCAAGGGATACAAAAACCACTGTGGATGCGGCTGGAATACAGAGCTTGCCCGTCGTGGCTGGAGTGTCTTGTTGTCGTTCGTACACGTCAATGTGGCTCAGGGGGCCGTCTCATTGCGGCAAAAGGGCAAACGCCACGCGTTACGGAAACCACGGGGATTGACGGGACAGTCACCCCTCGGCAAGATTGAGGATATGGCACTGGCACGGAAGGGAGCCTAAATGGTGTGCTAGTGGATCACATCACGTTCCGGCGAAAATTTGACCGAGGTGAATCGTACATGGTTTCATCGGGCAGCGTTGGCTCGGCCCGGAGCGGGACGAGGCCGGGTGCAAAGAATCGCACTCGGAACATGACGGAACCAATTCCCAACACGGTCCCGACGAACCCCGACCAAGCACCCGCAGGCTGACCAAGCACACACCATATATATATACCATCATCAAACGTCATACTGCATACAGCGCACCACACACACCGTCATGAAGGGCAGCGTGAGCGACGAAGAATGGCGGCTCCTCGACTCGGCCGTGTTGCGCGGCGCAGTGGAGGGCGCGGTGGCCAGCACCGCCATCGTCGTGCCCAGTTTCTGGTACCTCTACCGCAGATCGGCCTGGTACCGTTCCCTGCCCCTCCCCCTCCGCGTTGCTGGCGTCGTCATGGTCGTCGCCCCAATCACGTCCATCCAGGCAGAGCGACGAAGCATAGAATTCGATCGAAAACGATGGTGTGTGTGCTTGCTTTGGGGGGGAGGGGACCCCGTCTGGTCCGACCGTCCGAGCGCTTACTCGACCGTGGATGAGCAGGTCCGATTCCGGGAAGCTAGAGCTGGACCGTGAGGCAGCGCAGGAAGCCGCCCGGTTTGGCGCGCTCTCCACGACGGACAAGGCCCTCGACTGGGCCGCTCGGCATCAGTACTCCATCATTCTCGGGAGCTGGGCGGCCTCCATGGCCATCGCCGGCTCCATCGTGGCAAAGGACAAGTGGGTAACGCTCTCGCTCAGACTGGGCCCCGGCTCAACGAAATGGTTTACAGATATCTGACGCTACCCCAAAAGGTGATGGACGTGAGGCGTGACGACTTTGGTTCATGCTCAACATCCTTTCAGGCTGTGCAAGCCCGTATGTGGGCACAAGGGCTCACCATCGGCGTCCTCATTGTTGCAGGCGCCCTCACGCACAAAAACCGCCAAGATGCCGCCGCTGGTGGCATGCGACGGGTGAGCGCCGTGTTCTGGTCCTTTGGATTTGCTGACACGTGTCTAGTCTGCGGTAGATCACTCATGGCAAAATTTCGTGAGTCATGGCTCATCCCCCGATTCATACAACCGATGGATTGATTGTCTTGATAGCTGGATGAACAACAACGTGAGGAGGAAGACAGGAGGGTGGCACTGAATGTAGCAAAACCTGCGTGATGAGCTAGATCTCGGTAGTGTGGCATGATACGTTAGGCTATTCATAATACAACAATGATAACTCCATTCCTATCTGTGATCCAAGACCATGGCTGTCCCGAGGAGGATACTAGTACAGTTTGTTGGCGGTCATTTCTTTACTCACCCAGTGGGCTCCGGCTTCACGGACGACGTGGTCGTCGTCGCCCATAAGGGGATCCGAGATGATCGGATACGTTGGAACCACTCGTTCAACCTCCGCGTCGACGAAGATTGGCACCAACATTGGCAGGTCGACGTCGGGATCGTCAGTGTCAATCTCGCTTTCTGTTTCCGCGCTTGGAGAGCGGGCGAATATGCTCCGACCTAACTTGACCCACCAGTCCTGCACGGCCTCGCACGCATCGAAACCATACACCTGGATGAACCCCGTGTATGTGATATGGAGAAACTCGTCGTCCATCTCGTCGTCCAAATGAAAAGCGCGTTGGTTTCGCAGCAGCTCGTCCCGTCTCCGCTGGCTGGGTCCATGAGGGATAGTGATGACCTCCCGTTTGCGCCGCACATATCGTTGGACAGAGGCACAGCGCGGCTGCCGGAGTTCTTCGTAGACATTGAGAAGCATCGGCGTTTGAGATCTGGTAGCGGGAAGCGAGAAGAGCATCGAGAGCGTCATAGCATCTTCAATACACATCGACACATTGTGCGACCAGGATGGCTTGCAATAAAATGTCAGGGAGGGTTGAGAAATGATCGTGGGCCCAACTGACTATCATCGGATGTGCTGCTTCTCCGACAAGAACAACCTTTCCGCTTTCGTGTACCCAATTGTCGAACGGTTCGTAGTGGGCAAACAGGGTCTTGTTGAGTTGGCTGGAAAGCTTCAAGAGCTTCTGGACGCTAAGAACAAAGACACGTCGGCTCAAGATGACCAACTCTGGCGTGAATAGGACACTTGCCGAGGTTCAAACGAGTGCATCCTCAGCGACTCGGAGCCTAACGGGAACTCTTCCGGTGCATCCTGGTCGTGTATCGTCAAGTTCATGACCAGGGCGTAATCGTGGCCTGGACCGGGCCCCTTTTCCGACAGTATTAGCGGGACCGTAGGAGGAAGAAAGGTGTCGAATCCTACAGTGAGAATGCCGTGCATCGAACAGTCATCTCCGAGCCATCCTGTCCACTGCAGAACACGAGTTAAGCACCGTACTCGTCACCTTTCCCGAAGAGGGCCTACACTTTGCGCGTCCAGCAATGCAGCCAGGTCTTTGTCTTGCCTAGCCAGATCAGCAGGAACGGCGAAACTCGAAACACCGTCAGAGATGCGTTGAACACCCAAAGGACGCGGACTTACGAAACGGTCCAGATGTTGTCGTACTCTGGGGGCGGGGCAGAGGAGCCCAGAACGACAGGACGGACGATGCTTTCGGTGCCGTCGGCGCCGATGATGACATCTGCGGTTATCTGCAGACCGTCTTCACAGGTCACGATGGCTTGCCATGGATCTACGGAGACGACCTTGGTGTTGAAGTGAAGATGCACGCCAGAGTCCCGTGCAAGGTCGTAGATCATGCGGAACAGGGCGCCGTACTGGGGTGGGATGAGTACCACGCTCAAGCGAGGGGGTCGGACGAACGAACTTGCACACAACGAAGATCTGCAGGAAGGGTTTCCATAACCTTGCCGTTCATGGCGATGAGACCGAGCTCTTCGCCGCTTTTGCCTGTCGGGAGATGTCAGTCAAATGAATAGGGGAAGGGGGTGGGACGACCGTCGAGAAGTGTCATCTGCTGAATTGGGGTAGATATGCTGGCGAGCTGGTCGCCGATACCCCAGTCGCCGAAGATCTGGGTCATGGTGGGGGTAGACCGAACGCCTTCGCGGCACTGGTGGAGCGTAAGCGGGGGGGAGGATGGGGAGAGGATGAAAGGGGATACCCTAAACAGCACATGGGTGCTGCGCTGCTCGAGGAGGGTGACACGGTGGCCAGCGGTGCGGAGCGACCACGCAGAGGCGAGGCCGGCGATGCCACCGCCGACGACGACGAAGTGAAGGAGGTCCTCCGACCTTGGGAGCACGCCGGCGAGAGAGGGCTGCATGGGCGGACGAGGCCCACGTCGGATGGGTGATATACGACCTCGGTCGCGCTCCTGTCCTGTCTCGCCGCATCACGAGCAGGACAGTGGAATATTTTTTTTTCTATTTTTTTTCCTTTTCCTCAAAATTGCTACCGTTCCCGCCGGCCCGATTTTCATCATCACGTGGCTGCCGCCGGATGCGCACCCCTCTGTCCCGCCGGCATCATTTCTCGATGTTAACACATGGCCCTGTGCCGACGCGGCACGCGCTCCTAAACGACGGCCCCGTCTCGCGGCGGACTCGGCCGACGGCAAGCCCTTGTTCAGAATCGGTCGAGCGAGTGGCCCCACCCACCCCCTCCGGGCGTCTCGACCACCAGCCGATCACCCCTCCCCATCCTCACCGTCGCCTTGCCCCCGATATTCACGTGTCGCGGCCCCTCGTCCTCGTCCTCGTCCTCGTCCACGCCAGCGTCCCCGTCCTCCTCGCGTCTCTGCTTGATCCATGTATTGCGGCCCATCTGCCCCGCCTCCCCCCCGTCCATTCCGTACGGCGCACGGGTCCGCCGCTGTCAGCGCGTCAGCGTGGCGCCTGTACACCCCACAATGAGACCCTGACCTCGCTTAGGATCGACACCTGCAGCGCGTGGGTCACCTCAAACTCCCGGATGACACCGTCTCCCCCGCACCACTTGCCGTTGCCACCTGAACCGGGGCGTAGCCCAAATCGATGCAGCAGAACAGGGTATCGACGTTCCAGAATCTCGACGTCCCCAATCCGTGTGTTTGTAATGTGCGTGTGCACCCCCGACGTGCCGTGCCACCCTGGGCCAGCTCCTGACCCGCCAGCAATGGTCTTCAATCCCGGTCAGTATCCCGTCAAATAACCGTCTCTGTCGCTTGCCTCATAATACCCCCATCCTGCAACCGCCACCCCGTCGCTGTTCTTGCCCCCCGTTCCAAAAGTAAGGTTGCTGCGAAATGAGCCCCGTAACCAAATTCCGCATCTCGCACTCACTTTGTACACCCCTGACTAGCCGCACACGCACGGAAAGCCTTCAGTACCACGTCGACAATCCGCTGAGACGTGAGCACGTTTCCTCCGCACACTGCCGCGGTCCGTGAGGGGGACAATAACGATCTCTTGGGGATTCTCACTGTGACCTTGCTCGTCAGCACCACCTCGTTTTGCAAACCGAATGCATGCACCGTCCAGTGGCACCAGGCAGCCAGCGTTGAGAGGAATATCCACGTCCAGCATCGCCCGCATGCAATAGATGACTGCAGAATGCACCACCGATATGGGCGCATTCAAGTTTCCGCGGACTTCACAACCAGTACCCTCAAAGTCGAGCACCGCAGACCGTGTGTCTTCGTCAATCTCGACCCTCAGTCGGATCTAACACGAAATCGATCGTATAAACGAGACACAAACCAAAGAGCACCCACGGGTGTCCCGTCGTCGAGATAGTCCTCCGATGTCAAGACATTCGTGCCCGCCCGCTTCACAACCTCCACCAAGAGATCTCTGACCGAGTTCTCGGCATTGGCGCGAATATGATACATGTACTCTTGCACGGTCTTCAACCCATACTCGTCGACCACTACAGAACGCGTGAGCGGTGCAGATCCAATCACGAGCATCGCCCTCACTTGCACGGATTAACTGTACGCCCTTGTAGTTTGCCGCGATTTGCTAGGAGGACGGATCAGGGGCGTAGCGTGAAGGTACCTGCCCGCTTCAACTGACCGCCTTCAAGTCGCTCTCCACGTCCCTTATGTTCCGACAGCCAGAGCTGCCCGGGTACCGAGCCGGTTTCTCGATCATGTATTCGTAGAGACCCCTTTGATCGAACACGCCGCCTTCCACGATCTTGAAGCTGACGATCTCGGCGCCTTCCTCAAAGATGCTGACCGACGTGGGGGGCATCGAGCCCGGAAGGATGCCGCCAATGTCGGCATGGTGTCCACGGGACGCGGTAAAGAAGATGATGTCGTTTGATTGCGTGTCGAAGACGGGCGTGATGACCGTGATGTCTGGTAGGTGACTGTGTGAGATCCGAGCCTGGTGAGGGCAACGCCTGACTCTAAGGCGAAGGCACGCACGATCCACCGGCATGGGGTGAATTGGTCACCAGAACGTCGCCATCCTTGAGGGTGTTGCCATGAAGCTTCATCTGGTACTTTACGGCGCTGATCGCGACGTGAACACGGCGCGACAGAGGCGACGACGACGAGCACACGCACAAGCTCATCGACCCCAGGTGGATGGGGATGTAGGGCGCGTTCGCGACAAGGTCGCCGTCCGGCGCGAAGAGCGCGCACGAGAAATCGAGTCGTTCCTTGATGTTGGTGCTGATGGACGTCTGCTGGAGCGATCTCCCCATCGCTTCGGCCACGCTCATAAACCGGTTGGCAAACAGCGTCAGAAGAATGGGATCGGGTCCGCTCTGGCTCGCCATGTCTGAATACTTGGATGGGGCGGACGTGCGACCACTCCGAGTCGGTCTCCGCTGGTCATGTGCTTGCATTCACGCGCGTATCGACGGACATGCAAGTCGCTCTCATGCTAGTACCCTCTGCAAGATGCCAACTATTCTCTCGACTTCCTCTACCGTATTGTAGTGCACCAGCGAGATGCGTACAACGCCGTCGGCCGGATCCAGCTTGGGCGCCGCGTTGGCGATGAGGCTGTATGCATAAAAGTGGCCAAACCGAATCCCAACCTATCGCAACGCAGGATGAAGTCAGAAAGTCGACGTTGGCGACATGAACTGGACGCACGCCTCCTTCCTCGTCAAACACGGCCACGACATCCTTGCTCTTGATTGCACGTTGACCAGTGACCACGAACGAGACCGTGGGTACCCTTGATAGGCTGACTGTGCCCGTTCCAACGAGACGAACGCCCCTATCATACTGCTGCCTGTGCGTGAGGAAAGAGAGTAGAGGTCGCAAGAGGCTTTGCTCATGCTCTGCAATGGCTGAAAACGACGCTTCCAGATTTTTTTCCGGTGTGAGCGACAAGAGATACGGAACGACCCCACTCGCGCCGTGAACAAGCTCGTAACCAGGACCGCCGACCTGGATCGTCTTCGGGCTATTGTCGACCGCAAGGAAGTGATGGCAGATCGATTTGAGCGACGACCGGAGAGCAGAGGCGCGAACATAAAACGCTGCGTTATGCGCGCCATACACCTGCATGCCCGACGTGAACCACCTTGGGCGCTTGGAACAAGAGACACGTACCTTGTATACAGAAAAGACGCAATAGTCGATGTCCCACTTCTGGACATCGATCCGCCTATGTGGCGCATACGCCACGCAGTCGACGGAGACTTCGACCTTGAGCGCGCCCACCTCTATTGCTCGCTGTCGGAGCGCTATGACGATGTCCTGGATTGGATAGATCGTCCCCAGAATGTTTGAGCAAGCCGTCATGGCGACGATACGCGTCTTGCGTGAAACGAGGGCAACCAAATCCTCTGTCCTGTATCCCAGAGAGTACGGATTGCCCTCCTCGACTGCAATAGTGCGCCAATACTTGACGACCGCGCCACGGCGCTCTGCCAATCGCTTCCAGGGACCGTTATTCGCTGCATGTCTCATCAGCGCAGGACGGTCATCGCAAGGAAACACGTCACCCTCGTGTTCCTCGGTGATGATGAACTCGTCTCCCGGCTGAATATCGGCTTCGAGTGCCCTGGCGATGTTTTCGAACACCATGGTGGTGCTGGGTCCATAGCCGACTTCGTCGGCAGAGGCAGCATTGAACAGCGATGCTGCGGCGGCCGATCCGTCCAAGACGCGCTGGTCGCTCTGCACGCCAATCGAATAGCTTGCGCCGAGTTGCACGTTTGTGTTGCAGAGATAGTCCACGATGTTGTCGATCACTTGCTGGGCTGTCTGAGAGCCGCCTGCATTGTCGGCATAGATGTAGCCCGTGCGCAGAGCGGGGAAGGAGGCGCGGGCTCTGACGACGTCGAGACCCGCCATCGCGCGAGGGAGAGTCCGGGGACCATCCGTCGCTGTAGAACACGAGCACCGAAAGCGGAAGGGGACGCGTCGATGACATGCTACCACCTGGCCCACGTTCGCTCGACGACCTCGTCGCCTCCCAGGACGCGCTGCTCCGCGAGGCAGCGCTCGCCTTGCCCCATGAGTTCTCGCGCTGCACGTTCAGCATGGGGCCCATCCGCCAGGCCGTCTATCTCTGCTTCACCTGTGGCACCCCGCGCGGAATATGCTCCTCCTGCTCCATCGCATGCCACACCGACCACGAGCAGATCGAACTCTTCCCAAAACGCCATTTCCGCTGCGACTGCCCGACAGCAGCCATTCCCCATCCTTGCACCTTGCACACCAACACAGAGCACGAAAACGACACGAACCGGTATGGTCACAACTTTCAGGGCCTGTTCTGTCGCTGTGCACTCCCGTACGACCCCAAGACCGAGCTGGAGACGATGATTCAGTGTTTGGCGTGTGAGGTCGTGCTGCTCCCTTTGACACGGCCCCCCGCTGCTTGCTGACCGTCGGGTCCCTCCCCCAGGACTGGTTTCACGAATCGTGTCTCCATTTGCGCGAACCACCGCAAGTGCGCGAGCCCTCGCCCGACGTACCCGATCCAGAGGGCATGACGACGCACGACGACGACTGCTCGGATGCTTCCTCTGACCTCCCTCCCTTGATAACCGCCGACGATTACGACTCGTTCGTCTGTGCCGCGTGTGTGAGTAAAGTACCCATCCTGCGTCGATATGCAGGAACGAAGGGCGTCATCATGGTAGTGCGTGACGGCGATCAGGGTTCCTGGCGCCGACTCGAAGGGAACACCCAGGGGAGTGCCGGTGAACCCCTTACACTGGACGTCGCAGATCCACAGCCTGGCACACTCAAGCGCTCGTGTTCGTCCTCTCATGACGACGGACCAGAACCGAAACGGTCGAGGACTTTGGCTCCCTCTCCCTGCTTGGCGCCGGCTGTCAACCCCGTTGCACAGGCCTTGTTCGAGAACCGAGCGTCCGGATCCGAAAGTTCGACCCCCAATGGCTGGGGTGACATCTTTCTAACCGAAGGTTTTCGAGAACGCTGGTGTCGCTGCGAACATGTCAGTGCTCACAAGATCGTTCCCCGTTTTCTACCCAAGTGAAATTATGGCTTCTTTTTCGCAGTGTTTGCCATCCCTACAGATGCATCCATATCTACTCGAAGAAGAGGATACTTATGAACCGCCGGAGGATCCCGACTCAGGTATGCTATGCTCCTCACCACAATAGCTCATTGACGCCCACTCTCGTGTCAGGTCTTTCCTTTGAGGAACTTGGCGCGAGGGCCCTAGAGAGGTTACCTCGCGATCGCGCCATCGACGGCATCCACGCTTTCAATGACATGCGGTATGCTTTTTGTTGCGAATCTCCCTCCACTTTTCCCTGACGTTGTGCCCAGCGACCACCTATTGGCCTATTTGCGACCCTTTGCTCAACAAGGCAAGATTGTGGAAGCAGCAGACGTGACACGGTTTTTCGAAGCGCTCAAGGAGAAAAGAGCTCAAGTTGATTAACCGCTCTCGGCCTGTTTTGTTGGGAGGTACGTTTACTGGACACTGGGTTTCGACGACACAAAGGCAAGGTTGGCTTATGCTCACTAACCGTGATTATTGCTCTCATTTTCGTGCGGGTTGGCCGTGCGGGAAATTTACACCCAAGTGCTCCCCACTTCTGGCCGTCCGTGCACGTCACCGGAATTTCAAGATAAATACATGGACAGCCCCGTAGTTACCTGTAGAATATGTCCATATGTGATACTATCCCCCACCCCCAGTTCGGCAGGGGTAAATTAGCACGGGATGTCGCACATCACGCCGCTGGATTTACGTTCCGCCAGCGCCGACTCCGTACACCCTTGCACAGATCGATTACTCCTTAGACTATGTATTAAACGACTTAGGACATCTGCCTGAGACACCCCTTTCGAGTCTTTTTCCCGGGACCTATCCACATACATGTAACCATCCGGAAGTAGAACCATCCGAACACGTTGAACCGATCGACTAGCGCACACGGGCGTGATTCACTCGAATGATAGTGACATCTTATAAATTCGAGGTCGTCGCTGCCACAGATGTGTGCGACGGGATGCGCTACATAGCTCGTTACTGATCAACGTAGGGTAAGGTAGACTATCGAATTAATTCTCCTTTGTAAAGTAATGGGATGCAGTATTGTAGCATATTGATGCAAACGAGGGTAGATAGGGTAACCTACAACTTGGCCGGCACCTGATCAAACTCAGGTACAGCGTTCCCCCTGAGCACGGACATGCCGTCGTAGTACTTCTTCCAAGCCGCATCCGAAACGATGGGCGCCGAAACGTACGCCTCGATGTTGAGATCGTCCAGATACCGTTCCAGGTGTGGCATCGCACTTGTCACCGCCTGATCTTCTCGAATACGTTGATCATGGCGGGTCAGACCCGCTTTTTCAGAATACCACGCCGGATCGCGACGGATCACCGCACATTCGTAAACGTCCAGGATTGGCTTCGGCAATCCATTTTGGACCCCAGCGGAATAGGCCATCGAATGACCCATGGCCTCGATAGTCGGCTCTGCTTGGGGAAGAATGAGCGCGCTGAAGGCCTGACCGCGATGACCGCCGGGTAACTTCTCCAGCAGCGCCTTGTTCTCCTCGAGCACCGACACGGCGTGTCGAGCAAGGAGAGACTCTGATGCGTCCAGGAATGGTATCTGGTAACGCTGGAGCAATAGCTCTGAGAATAACCGGATACATAACGTCAGTATGTCTCCCTCGGCAATGACAACACCCTTCATGTCGTTCTGGGGAGTGCATCCGAGTAAGCAACAAGACTCGGGATAAAAACAGTACCAACATCGACGCGAGCCATAAAGTTGTTCTCAAACGTTCCTTGGGCACCGCACCGCTCGGGCACCTCGGACATGCAACGCTGCGCCTGGCGGCAGACCGTCGCTTTCACGATCACCGAGAGGCCGTGCCGCACCCGGGGGTCGAGTGACCCGTTCGTGGCCTGGTTTGCCACGACCGAGTACCAGTTTTCCAACACGAGACTTGCGGCGACTGCGTGCAGGATGGGCCATTGCTGTGTGCGGAAGGATATGATCGGGATCGGCACTGTTCCTTTTCCCTTCAGGGAGCGATGCATTGAGTACTTGCCGGCAATAAAAGCAACAGCTTTGAGAGACGGTATCGAGGATGCGACGACAGCCATGCTTCCGATCGGGAGACGCCAGACCTCGTTCCACCAAGCCTCCAACGGAAACTTGGGTAACGAATAGTCGTTCAAATCCGAAGCAACCAATGCGGTGTGAGGAACGAGCACATGGTTGAAACGAGTGATCGAAAAGTCGAGCGGTGTCGTGCCAGAACGGGGACCAAGCCGAATCGATTCGACCCCCCCAAACATCTCCTTTTCATTGCAAATTGGAACGATGAAGAAGCGAAACCCGCGGTCTTCTCCATCTACGATCAGTCGAGCCATCACCAACGCAACCTTGGATATCCCAAACGATGGTGTAGAGGCGGGCATGAATCTATTCATTCAATCAACATCCGTACAACGAGTGCGAGAATGGACTTGCTTGCATGCCTCTTCTCTGGGTGTATTGATGATGAATCCTTGAGCAGTTCTCGTGGCCGTAGTTTCTATGTTGAAAGCATCCAAGCCATGCCCCCTCTCCGTCAAGAGATATATACCGACGGTGTCAAATCGAAGGAGGCGGTTGACCAGAGGCTCTAGGTCAGGTCTCTGGCGAAGATGGCGAGAAAGGGTTCCGATAGCCAGTCCAACATGGGCGAGCAAGATTGTGAACATGGCACCATCCAGTGTCAAAATAGGATCGTTGATCATAGACCAATATCTGGCAGAGCAATGCTGGACGTCTGATGCGGACAAGTCTGCGAGAAAGTTCTGAGGGGTACATCATAACCACGGCATGACAGACGTACGGTATGTCTCCATGACCAGTTTCGCTCGTCGGTAGGAGAGGGAAATGCGCTCATCTGCGGGTAAAAATTCAGTTTGGATAGTGAACAGAGGGTGATGAGGGAGCTTGTTTGACATGCTGGTTAGCAGAGGTTTTCAGGAGTATAGGATACTTTTTTATATATATATATAGTGAGCCATTGGTATACCGGACTGTCATCAACTAGGCAGTGTTGATGTCATTTCCCGCTTGCTATTCCAAAACTCTCGCATGGCAAATCACCTGAACTGGCGGTGACAAAAGCAGGAACAAGGAACGCCGAAGTCGTCCTAAACTGGGTGTACTTGTGTGGTGATGTTAGTCCGATCAACGTCGCTGACTCAGCTACTAGTAGACAGTTTGTAACTTGGTAGGACATGCTTACACGCACCGCGGAGACTGGCGGCGACGCTGGCGCAAGCCTTGCGCATCTCCCCAGATACCTTCTTCAAGGAAGATTGAGTGAGTAAACATCGATTTTTAGTATTGCACTAGCGTCGTGACGTGCTGTTGGTTATAGCGCACAAAAACTTATGACACCGGCCCACAGTAAAGGTCAGCACGCTTCGTCCGTGCCTACTGTAGCTCCGCATCGCCGATGGTTCGCAAACGTGCTGCTTCCTTCGGCTAGCACTTGCTGTATCACTATCATCGCCACGGAACAGACATCATGCGTCACGGGCGCCCAACGCGGTCCATCGGACGATCTCGGTGCCACCATCGAACAGCCATGACTTACACCTGCTTATTCAACGTCCGGCCTGGTTGGAGCGTGGTCTGGCCCAAACCGCAGCCAACTCCGTTGCCGGGAACCTCAGTGTCAGGGCCTCCATGTCTGTGCGTTGAGCCAGTCCAATGCTAAGGCTCATGATGCGGCGGGCGCGGAATGGAGTCGGGCAAGGGCCACCACCGTGACCACACTCCGCCATATTAATGTTGGGTAGTATCGATGAACGCCAGCGTGAGCGATGAAGGACGGAGACTCCTCGCGCCCGCGGTGCGGTGCGGTGCGCCCGAAGGCGCTGTCGCCGAGTACAACTTCCACTCCCTCGTGGTGCGAACCTATACACAGGGCACATCCATAAGTCCACGTACAACATGGTAGCGACGATATGCGCGCTACAATCTGATCACTGCAAAGACCAGGCTTAGTGGTGGCAATGCTAGATGCATGGGCAAACAGGTGTGTGGGGACGGTCATTTGGCGGTAAACTGTGATAGTTTGCCTTCTCGCTAGCATCAGCACGACGGCGCCGTCCTTGCTCTGATAACATTCGCTCGTTCATCGCCTGGAGCGGGCCCCTTCTACCCCGGCCGTTTGATGCTGGCTGGATTCAAGCTAGTCTCCGCGTCTCCAAGGTCAGCGCATTTGCCGATCATAATGGGTAACACTACCACCAACATTTGGACGAAATTAAAGTCGACCGTCATCGTACTTCACCCTGAATACTTTGGCACTCCACAAGTTGATGAGGGAAATAAAAGGCGTGCAAACTCACCTGCACATTGCACGCCAAACTAACTGTAGCTAACCGTAACGAATGCGGATTGATCCGATGGATTTCGCGAGGTTCCCGTGAAATACCATCTCTTGACACCCACCCAGTTTGTCCTCCGCCCGAAGGAGTACAGGGGAGGATCTCGCAGTTCCAGCTTGGGCTGCAATATGGCGGCGTTCCCTTCGCATGGTACCAGGCGCGGCAGGGACTTTATCGAATACGGTGTGACCAGCGGAATGCCGGGGTCAAGGACACGACCGATAAGTTGTGTCCGGCGCTTACGCACGTACGTACTCCCAGAATGTCGAACAAGACTGCGCCTGGATATGTGGCTCCGTCGCGTCACCTTGCACAGGGACATTGGTCGCTAGTCTATGACGATGGTACTCACAGTGTGCCAGCCAACCGGGTTAACGCGAACACCAGCTCGATGTGATCACGAGCGCCGTGAGTGCACGCGTTCGTCTTGCCGAAAGGCGGCACGATGAGACAAGCTGATCTAATTTCCCACGCCATCTCATTTCTTACCAGTCTTGTGCTGCTCTCGGCCTGAAATGCCCTCCAAATCACTGACTCCGGAAGAGAAGGCGAGGGTCTCTTCCGCACTCCCATCCCCGTCCAACAAGATATTGGCAGCAGTCCCTGCCCGCATCTACTTTGCCCATCCGCAGCGCAACAAATGGTCGTACGGGGGCCTGCAGGGCGCACTGGCGTTCACTCACGACAAGTCACGAGACGCATTCGTCCTGAAGCTCGTTGATTTCGCAGGCACGCGCGGGGTCATATGGCACCACGAGCTGTATGATCAATTCGAGTACCACAACGACCGGCCATTCTTCCACTCTTTCGCAGGCGATGTATGTTGCTTGTCTGTCCAGGAGCTAATCACTCAACAACGCTCTACTTCCAGGACTGTATGATCGGCGTAGTGTTCGCCGAAGAAAAGGACGCAAGCGTGTTTTACAAGAAGGTCACTTCCCGCAAAGCGGACAAAGGCGCGTGACAGTGGCACTCGTACGAAAGCCGTGATATCCATACTGTTTGTAGCCACGAAGACGGCTTCGGAGCCAAAGAAAGCTAAAAGGGGCGGAAAGATTGACAAGTCGATGATCTCGGGGCCCAGAGAGGGTTCATTCAAACACGTTGCACATGTCGGGTATGACGAAGAAAAGGGGTTTACGAGCAAGAATGTTGACGAGTCATGGCTCTCGCTTGTGCGAGACCTCCAGAACCAAGGCGTCACCGCGGATATCATCGAACAGAACATGGACTTTATCGAAGACTTCGTTCGCCAGAGGGAGCAGAGTGTAGGCGTTGTAGAACCAGCGGAAGCAGCGCCGAAGAAGAAACCACCGCCACCACCCGTTCCGCGGCGAGGCGCCCATGTCGCTTCGAATAGCCTCACCTCGACTAATGGCGACTCCGCACCCTCACTTCCGCCGGCACCTCCCAGGCAGCCACCACCGCGGCTCGGTCCGCCCATGCCTCCCCAGCGCAGTCCTGTGGCTCCCCCTAACCCTCCTGCACCTCCTGCACCCCCTGCGAGGCTTAACATCCCCCCTCCTCCCCCTTCCCGGCCGGTGAGTTCTCCACCTGCCCCACCCTTGCCGCCACCCCTGGTTGGCCGCCCGACCCCATCTCCCCTAGCTCCTCCGCCCCCTCCAGCGCGTCCTCAGAATGGGACACCACCTCTGGCACCTCCACCTCCGCCTCCGCCACCACCACCACCGCCTCTACCACCATCGAGATCGGGTGGACCTCCACCACCGCCTCCGGCGCAAGAAGACTCTCCGCCTGCACCGCCCGCACCACCACCACCGCCTCCTTCGGGGGTGTCTGTATCGATACCCCCTCCACAGCCCGGACGTGCCGATCTGTTGGCATCTATCCGTGGACAGAGTGTGGCCAACTTGCGCAAGACACCAGTTCCCACATCCACCCCGCCGCCCCCAGCCGCACCAGCAGCGGAGGAACCTACCAATGGGAACGGCACGGGCGGAGGGGGTGACTTGACTGCAGCCCTTGCCGCGGCACTGATGCAACGAAACAAGAAGCTTGGCGACAGCGATGACGAGGGTGATGACGATGACGAGTGGGACTAGATATAACTTTATGGATCTTACGGACAGCCTATAATCAGAGACCGTTCATGCACACCCTTTTGCGCGCGCGGCATGTCCGTATCGCGACTGCCCTGGGTTGGGGGCTTTCGCCAGGTCACCTGATCAGCCTGGCTGTGGCGATTGCCGAGATCAAATAGCTCGCAGTAGCCCTCCTCTCCATCCCGCACCACAGCGACCAACCCCTCGAGGTGTCTCTAGCTTCACCATGGCCGATCAGCTGGTGCGTCCATCCGTGTCCATCGCGGCCTGCCGTCCACTCACCGAGGCCAACTCGCCAGTCTGAAGGTGGGTTTCCGTGCGAGCTAGAACATGACGACGGCTCATGTTTCGCGTCGGCGTGCAGAGCAAATATCCGGTGAGTGTATCCGCGTCATGTTCCTATCTGATCCCAGCTCATGGGTCGCGATCAGAATTCAAGGAGGCCTTCTCTCTGTTCGACAAAGGTCGTATCCCACACATACCCACGCTTTCCCGCCGTTCGTAGGGTGCTGATCAAATCCTTGCGTCACAGATGGTGATGGTACGATCACCACCAAGGAGCTCGGCACGGTGATGCGCTCGCTGGGACAGAACCCCACGGAGGCTGAACTGCAGGACATGATCAACGAAGTAGATGCAGACGGAAACGGCACGATCGACTTCCCCGAGTTCCTAACCATGATGGCGCGCAAGATGCGCGACACGGACAGCGAAGAAGAAATCAGGGAGGCCTTCAAGGTGTTTGACAAGGACGGCAACGGTTACATCAGTGCGGCAGAATTGCGGCATGTGATGACCAACTTGGGTGAGCACGTCTCCGAGCTGGGGCGGTTTTACCGGTGGATGCTCAGTCCGAGCTGCAGGGGAGAAACTGACAGACAACGAAGTGGACGAGATGATTCGCGAGGCGGATGTGGACGGCGATGGCCAGATCAACTATGACGGTCAGTCACGGCATCCTGTTGCTCCGTCCGAGACTTGCTCACCTCGCCCCCAGAATTCGTCAAGGTGAGGAGGGCGGAAAGTCCTGGTTTTCCCTGACCGTCTTGCTCAGCTTCTTGAAACAGATGATGCTGTCAAAGTGAACGCGTTTCACTTGCCCATGTCTGCCGTTCTTTCGTATCGCTAGCTGACCCTTTCGTACCACCAATTGTAGCTGGTTGTTTAAACTTGTAATTGCTCATTTATGGATTCCGATTTCGATTCCTGTACAGTACTCGATGTGCTGGACATAGATGTGATTGCAGTTTCTAGCACGGGAGGAGTAAATGACGTCATCTGAGGCTACACAGGATGAGGGGCTTATAAGCCTTTCTGTCCCGCAGCAGGCCCATCGCCCCATTATGTCGCAAACATCCAACACAAACCCAACCCAAAATCCTCAGGGGGAACCGCGGTTCAGCATCTTGCCCTACCCAGCGGTTAGCTAGTACATTGCCCGAAACCCGGCCCCGTCACTGATCCAGGGCTCCAGAAATCAAACAACCCTGCAGATCTCGCTGACTTGGCTGCCACGCTCGCGAGTAACCCTGCGATTTTGGCACACCACGCCCGGGAGCCCCACATCCCCAACCAGGAGGCGCTGGACAGGTTAGCTGAGCTCCAGCCCCTGGTAAGCGCTCATCCCATCGTTGTTCACATCACACCTGATCCGGCGTCACCCAGAGTCGAGAGGAGCTCAAGAAGCGGTCCGAGGAACTTAACAAGTAGTGTGTGGTTTGGGCGCTGATTCAAGACGACGACAATGTATCGTGTGTAGTTCGAGAGGTCGGTATCGATACGTGCGTGTGACGGTGGTGACAGACATTGCATCGCGACCGGTCGTTTCCCGTCTATTTCGTTGACTCGCTGGCGCGGTGAAATCTGCCGAGTTCACGTCGTGCTCGTTGCCCCTGCGCTCGAACGATGACGCCATTGGATTTGACACTGGATACGCTGAACAGCAAACAGATGGTTGCTTTGTGGCCATTTCCCCTCCTCGGGCGTCAGACTCTGCTGTCATCTTGAAGTTACCGGCCTGCGATAGAAAGACCAGGGATGAGGGGTTGTTCGGGGGAGGGTGCTATGCCTCATATTGCGTCGTCTGTAGCCGACGGAATCACTCAGGATGAAGGAATGGTCGGTGAACGTGCGCGTGGGGAATTCTCGAGCGGATCGGCTGCCTTGCACAAACGCCACAACGACTTCGGCACACACACGCTACCAGCTCTCATTTCGGAGGGGATGCGGGCGGTCGTTAGAATACGCGTCCCGACATGGTGACAGTAGTCTAGAAGGGCTTTGTTGTCCTCTTGTTGTCTCCCGAAGTCCTGGGAATGGAGTAGATGAATCGGGGAAGACATCGCAGATAAGGTGTCGTTGAAGAGACTCGGCGGGACACAAATTGGTTGTCACCAAGCTGTATGTGTGTCAAGTCTGGGCATTGTCGTCGTGCTCATATCCCCTCCCCTGGAAACGCAAAATTCACAGGGTTATAAACTTCGGCGGTCACCCATGCTGGATACTTGCTTTTTGGGAAGACAATACCGCACCATGCGTCAAAAGCAGAAACGCCAGCAGTACCTCCGAGACGAGCATATCCTAGTACCCATCTCTTTTCCCGACGTCGCTGGCGATTTGTCCATACACACTCTTCGAATCCGATCATTTTGATAGAGATCGGCGCCGGCACCGGTAAACCTCATGTTATTCTATAAGACTATCGCTGTTTTGTGCTGCGCTGGCGCCGTCGCATCCTTCCCACTGAATGGAAATTCTCGGCGTAACTTGAAGAGAAGAGTAGACCCCGTTCTCGTTCCCTCGTTTGGATGGAAAGCGGGGATCAACCCTGACGGTTAGTGAATTCACTTCCCAAAAACCGTCCTGGAGAGATGATATCCTCCGCCATCTTCAAGGTGCAGGGAACTGTGATGGGGCTGTGAATGGGACCAACGGGAGACCTGTCCTGATTCCATGTCAATGTCCCCCGAACTCGACCTTCTTTCTCGCTGTTCGTTACAAAAAGGTTCACGCCTCCAGTGACTATTTTTAATAGGACTCGTATAGGCTCTCAGCGAAAATGTCGCAGCTGGTTTCGTTACCACGAACCCCACTGTAAATCTTGCCTTTCCGACCGGCAACAGCACTGCTTCCAAACTTGCCCGTCTGAACGCTGCCGCCGTCACATTACAGAATATGGAAGGCCCTGGTGTGGGATGCCCTATATCATCCACCACTTTTCCTGCGCAGCGGAAAGCGATCGAAGCGGGGCCGTCGAATACATTATCCGCCACCATGCCTGCAGTCTCTCTCCCTTCTACTCGGCCCTCTGCTAGCCTCAGTACGAGTATTGGTCGAACGCGCACAGCGGGCTCATGCCCAACGAAACCGGTCCAGACATCTTCACTTGCATCTCCCACATCTGCTACGAATACATCGTCTACGATACAATCGTCTAGCAATACCACACCCCCTACCGATGCACAGATTTCCGCTCTAGCACCACCGCTTGGATGGCAGTCAGGTATCAACCCCGACGGTACGTCATGTATGGTAACCGTTTGTGGAGATCTGCGGACTCAGGGACGTCTTCAACTCGCAGGTACTGGGAACTGTGACGGAGCCGTAAACAGCACTAACGAAAGACCGATTCGCATTCCATGTCAATGCCCGCCAGACCAAACAGACTATATCTCCGTAAGCACTCTCCTTGCCTCTTACCCTCTCAAACTCCTGATGTGTCTGCTTAGAATCTCACTGCAAACATCCGTGCTGGGCATGTTGTTCTCAATCCCGCGGTCCTCCTTACATTTCCGACGGACAATAGCATTGCATCTCAGAGTGCCCGCCTCAACGCCGCTGCAGTTACTATCCAGAACTTGAACGGAGCGGGGATAGGATGCCCCATTTCCTCCACTAATTTTACTGCACAATCGAAAGCTATCAGTGCACAAGGCTCAGGCTGAGATGCATGTCCCTATTTATCTGTCATGACTATGTCGACCGCTTTGTAGTATAACTATTTACTGTAACGTCCCTAAGCCAGTGAGTAGGCTAGTGGTCATGTGATATGTCAACTGTCACGTGACTGTATGAGACGCGGTTTGGCTGCAACCACGAAAATGGAGACGCGATCTTGACCCGTAAACTCATGGCGTCCTCGTCGTCGCTCGCATTGAGCACGCTCCTGTCGACACTGCATACACATTTGAACGCTCAAACACAGTTATTACCACAGCTGCACTCCCAACTTGGACTCCCTGCCACCGCCCTTGAAGATGAACTCGAAGAACTCCAACACAACCTGACTCGAGCGGTGGAATCACAAATCGAAGTGCGCAAGAAGCAGGTCGAGGAATGGGAGACGCGATGTGACGAGGTCGAGACCGCGTGTTTGCGTTACGCACGCGCGCTGGGCACGCACGCCAAAGTCGCAGGATCCTTCAACGAGATAAAGTCGGAAAAGGTCCTGCCACGGCGGCATGAGCGTGCGATGGAGCATCAGGAACGGCTGCGACAGGTGCGTGTGGGCGTCCGATATGGATGCTTTATCGGAGGGTCTTGGAGGGGTACGACATCGTGTTGACGTTCGTCGCCGGGACTTTTTTTTTTTTTTTTTTGAAATAAAGGTTTACCACACGAAGCTGGAGCAACTGACGACGCTGACGAATCGGCTGAGCGCCGTTGCGCGAAGTCTGGGGTCGAGTTATTTTTCGGCCGATATCCTTCGACCGACCGTCTCAGCCGGGGAGGATCAGAATGATCCCAATGCACTTAGGGACGTCATGCCAGAGCGCTTCTCCAAACTGGAGAAGGAGCTGGTGCGAGGAAAAGGCGAAATGGTGAGCCAACTTCATGTTCACGGTCTTCATACGATGGGGGAGTACAGCAAGTGGCCGGCCGAGGGCTACCCTGGCACGCACGCCTTGGTCTCCCAATGGGCCAAGCTACGAGCAGAGATTGTCTGTAGCTGTGGCGGCCATCGCTACCTGGCTTCGTATTTCATGCTTTAGGAAGTATCCATATTCACTAAAACATCTCTATTTAGACCAAACGCCTGACTCTCCTAGGAGACGTATTCCTCCAGATTGATTGGTTACACGCAGAACTTGGCATTGATTCACCGGAAGTTGTTGACGCGCCAACTCCGCCTATCGCTTCGTCCTCCACGCTGCCAGCTCCCACTTATGCACTCCCCCGCTCATCTTCTGGCAACTTACAACCACCGAATTCAGATCCATTTATTGAATCGAACAGCACACCGACGCCTTCGTGTCAGGGTAGATCCGATGCGAGGCTTCTTTTCCGCTTAGCTTCGCCATCACCGACATCATCGTCTGAGTCGAGTGCGGATCCCGTGCGGGAGTTCCAGTACGCGTTTTCTCGGTTTGTGCAACTTTTAGATTCTTCATCAACACCCGATCCCGTCCCTGCTACTCTTCTCGGTTCGCTCGCGGTCGAACCGACTCAGAAGATGATGCTGTATGCTGAACAGCGGTGCAACGAACTGACGGAACTAAAGAAACGAAGAGAGACTCACATTCAGGCCATGTATGACCAACTGGAATCGCTGTGGAGAAGAATGGGAGTGGACGACGCAGCGATGGACGCGTTTGTTGAAGTGAGTTACCCAAACGTAACTCCTGGTATCGATTGACGCCCGTTCTCTCCAGGCAAATCGTGGGACGACGCCTGGGGTTATCCAGGCCTACGAGGAGGAGCTAGAGCGCATGATTGACCTAAAGAGAGAACGAATGGAAGAGTTTATTGGGAACGCCCGGTCTGAGATCGAATCGCTGTGGAGCGAATTGATGGCAGGAGAAGACGAGCGTGCAGACTTTGCCGCTTTTGCTGATGGTAGGTGTCCGCAAAGAAGACTACGCCACGGAGATGCAGTTTATGCTTTATACAGATGAACATACGGAAGATTTGCTGAGCCAGCATGAGCACGAAATTGCTCGTCTCAAAGCGGAAGTCAGACTCAAGACGCCGATTTTGGCGTCTATAAAGAAATACTTTGACATATGCGAAGAAGAAAAGGAGTTGGAGCGTGCTGCCTGTGATCAGACGCGACTCCTTGGCCGAGGAGGCAGCAGGGACCCTGGCCGATTACTGAGAGAAGAGAAGATGAGGAAGCGGGTAGGCAAGGAGAAACCAAAGGTTCGTGCTCACCTTGAACGATCGTTTATTGCCAGTTTAATAACCCAGCATCCAGCTGGAACAACAGCTCTTTTCGTCTCTGCCTGCATGGGAGCAGGCCAATGGTCGCTCCTTTCTGGTGCATGGCGAAAGTATGCTCCAGTTTCTGATGGAGAAGATATCTGCGAACGAACAAGAGAACAAGAAGAAGGCGGTTACATCGCAATACTCGGTACAAGCGCTCAATGCGAACAAGCCAACCGGGCCTCTGACACGTAGCCGCAGTCTGGAGCCCACTAATGGTAACATGGGAAGTGGCTATGTCCCCGGAAAAGCACACAACCCACCTCCGGGCGCTGTCACGCCGGCAGTGAGATCGGGGTCGTCAATGTCCCAGACCACGACCAAACGACAAAAGCTTGCAGACGGCCGTGCCAAGCCTGTGAGAAGCCCGCCGCCTGTAAAAGGCCGCACGCCGAGCGGGCCAGCTTCAGGGCTACCTCGGCCAAGTGTTCATGCGGCGCCGCCTGTCTCACACGTCACGACGCGGTCAAAGCACACGGAGGGATATACCTCGCTTGGATGGGGACGCGTGCCGTCGACGTTGCAGCGTGCGACATCACGGGCTGCATCAAGCTCGAGTGTGGGCTCGCATCGTCTCGTCAGCTCGACGAAGCCGTATGGCGCCACTTCGATGGGGTCAGGTGTCGCGCGGGCGGCGAGCGGGGGAAAAAGTGGGCGGATCAGGCGGGAGAGTTTTCGGCCGCGCCCAAGCATGGATGGCGCGAGGGGTGCAGGTACCGTGACAGTATTCCGAGGGATGGCACCGACGGAGGAGGAATGTTAAGGTTTCTTTGTCTTCGTTTTCATCACCTTTCCCGATGACCTTGGTTTAAGCGTTCGACGATTGCATGTCTACTCGCCGGGCGAGGATGCGTGTGGATCGCAGTCAGCTTTATTATCTTTATCGCATCTTTCTTTGTAGGGTACTTGGGAGGGAGCTGACCTGTGTACGTCTCTTGTATTTCGGACTCCCACTTAGTGGCAAGCATATATGCTTAGGATACGTTGGCCGCTGTCGGACTCAAACTGTGGCTGCCAAACGCGACCTACATGAAAGCCACGTAGCGACCAGGTATTTATCACTGCAAAAATGGCACGGCATCCACCATACATTCGATCTTTTTTTGTATCTATTCTGGTTGCCCACCTAAACCACCGCGAACCTTGCAAAGGTGTAAAAAAGGAGGCGGCCGTTTTGTTTTTCTCGGAAAGCTGGTTTTACAACGTCAAGCGGCGTGTCTCCGCCGGTCCGACAGCGATTAGCATGCACGCCGTTCCGTAAAAGTATTCCAGTGTCGCCTCGTTGCCGTAGACCAAGATCGGGGACTTGACGCTCAAGGACGACTTCATCGGCGTGACCTCCAACACCTCTGTGATCGGATCCTTGAAAAAGGGCTGCACTACCCTTCTGTCAAACTCATCGAGCTCATCAAACGGGGACAAGTTGTGGCGTGGCTCCCCCTCCCAGCCGACGAGCACGACCCCTTCGGCTATGTCAATCGTCAGGCCGTCGAGTGCGCTCGCGAGGTACTCCCTGGAGGACGCATCTGTCAGCTCGTCCTCCACGTCGAGTTCCTCGGTCGTGACAAAGCTCAGCCCGGGGACGTCGGTGATGCGGTAGAACAGGCGGAGAAAGTAGGGCAAACCGAGCGCGTCGCAGACGTCCGCGAGGGCCCTGTCCGACCCTTTCAGTTGGCCTAATAGCGGCTCCACCAGGTTGCGCCCCGTATGCACGTACTCGTGCGTGAGTCCAAACCCAAAGTAGCCCCCCTTGGGTAGCTTTGACTCGTCGTTGACCAGATCCACGAGCGCCTGTTTGAGTTGCACGTGAAACGGCGTCGGGGACGACGACCATAGTGGCGCGTCTGGACGTGCCGACTTGTGGTACAGATTGTAGGTCAGTGTAACCCGATGGCCTAACGTGATGGGTAGAACCTCGTGCTCGAGCTCGCCGTAGAACGCGACGAAGCATGCCGACGGTTCCGTCGCTTTCCCAAACTGGGGCGCAAAGTCGAACGTCCATGTTCTCTCTGCTCGTCGAAGCACGAGTTCGCCGCCCTCGTGCACCGTCGGAAGGACGACCACAAGAGATCCAAGCATGTCCTGGCTCCGTGGCGTGTCCTTGTGTGCCTTGAAGAAATCGCCCTTGCCTATACCATGCAAATTTGCAGTTTTCGGTCAGTCTAGAATGACGGTGCGTGCGACTCACCATAGACGTTCAGTTTGTACAACTCCAACTCCATCGTCGCATGACTCTGGACGAGCAGCGCCTTGGACACCTGCTCGTGGATGCCGAGGCTGCGCGGATCAAACAGTGTCGCAAACGAGCCGAGATCCATCTTGCCTGCCTTCCTGTACGACGGGTCGAGCACGTTCTCCCCGTTCAGCCCAAACTCTGCAGGCTTGCATGCGCGGTACAACGCGTCCAGGTCGTCCGATGTAGCGTTGGAGAAATCGACGCGACTAACGCAGTGTCAGTGTTTGCCGGCGCGAGGTGGTGGGTAAAAAGCTGCCCACTTTAGCGCATCGCCATGGGTGTAATACAGAGTGCGCTGATAGTCTGGGATGGCGCATATTCCGCTGTATAATGGATCGCGGTTGCGCAATGCGTCCCGCATCTGGATCACGTTGAGGGGCAAGAAATGCTTTGGTTTGGCTTTGCGGACACTCATGGTGGTGCGAACGAGGCCCCTCGCATGATAAGGGACACGTGTGAACGCGTAAATGTCACGGCTCGGTGCTGGGGCGTTAGACTGGCCATTAGTCCAAGATCCTTGAAATCCAGAAAAAAGCGCTACAGGGGGTCTACAAGCATTACGCAAAGCACTGGATACTTCCAAAGCCAACATCGTCGTGTCTCACCAATTCTCTAGCATGACTTGCGCGCATTCCTGGAAGCGGAAACAGTGAGAAACGTCGGGTGTCCAGAGTCAATCCAAGAGCATTGACCTTTAGTCTCCCAAAACTGTGCACAATGGCAACGTTCAGGATCGTTCTCAACTTTCTCTTTGTTTCTACCCTCCCTACGACCAACTGATACGAACCCGAGCATTGACAGTATCGCGAGGCATTGTCCGAGCGGACCTGCTTGCACTTAGAACAACGCATGTCCTGCTGGGCGAACGACTTCTCAATCGCACCAACCAACCGGACCAGCTCCATTTCTATCGTAGCCCGGTCGTATTCGCTCTCACATCCTCGGCACATCCACTTGGGAGGACCAACCGCCAGACCATCCGGCATCAGCTCCGGATCACGACAAAGGTCAAAGTCACGGAGTTCATCGCACGTTCTGCAGGCGACATTGGACAGCTTCAGCGTGTCGCAGGGATTTCGGAAAATGGCTTCGCTGGCAAACTCCCGAACGCCTGCCAGGTCGAGTAGGTTGCGTTTCAAGAGACCGATCTCCACCTGGTAGTCCCCCGCGAGGCCAATCGCTGCGCAGGTGAATTTGATAAACTCAAGGACGGGGTTGGTGAGGGTGAGGTAGGAACCTGGGAGTATTGGGAATGTGAACTGGGGGCGCAGGTCTTCGTCGTATATCGAGTTTCTGTGCTTCGTCTGAACGGAACCCACGAGCCGTAGGAGTTTCCGGGTGAGCTTCCTGGCAATGAAGTCCCGAGTTGCATCGATTTCTTTCGCCTTTACAACATCTTGTTGTGTGACGTCAGGAGCAGAGTTCTGCATTACCCGAAGGGGGACTCGTGAACTCTCGTTCGCCTTCTGCCTAACTCTGTAGAGCTCGACAATGAAGTACTGAATGGCGGACCTAAAGTCGTTTTGGATAGCTGGTGGGAGGAATGTTTCTATGTTCCATCGCAACTCGAGAGTGAGCTCTTTGGGAGGGTCAACTGCTTCAGCGTTCTCGCAAACGATACCCCCGAAGTTAGCCGAGTCCATGAACAGTAAAAAGTCGTAGAAACGCTCAGTGTTCAAATACATATGTTGGAACAATTCATGGGATGTGACCGCGGTAGTAATATACGTCGCATAGGCGTGTGCCGTTCCAGGTGGCTTCGAGGTGGCGAGTAGGATCCGACTAAAGTCGGCGTAGATAACATGAGAGCCAAGCCGTCTGAACTCGGCAAGCATCTGTATGAACGTCTTCCTCATGAGCCCATGAATAAAACGATGGATGCCTGGGTCGTAAAGACAAGATCCACTGGTGCTGATCCATCGCCAGAAATGGTCAATGGCTAGGCTTGCAGCGCTATTGAAGTTGGCATGGATTTTATCAAGAAGCCAGGTCCTGATCATCGACTTTATGATACTGAACGTCAAGGTAGAGACGTTCGACTCCCCGAGAGTAATGTCGCGCGGTGCTTCACCCCGAGTGTACGCGTTCAGAGTACGGGACGTAGAGTCAAAAGCGGTCGTCCCACCGCTCCCCTCCAGCTCGTTAACTACGACGGAATGTAGGACGGAATTGACAGCCAGGTTGCGAACCGCGACTTCCAGGCATACGTTGGAATAACACCCAGGGGTCACGAATTCTGTGTTCTGTAGTCCCTCGGTCGGCCGGTTGTCAGCCTCCCTGCCACCAAGATCCGGACGCTCCGTCGGTGACCACCAGAGGACGATGTCCTGTTGTATCAGCCGCCGTGCGAGACTAATATCAGACAGAACGAGAGGCTGATCGCCGTCGATGTGTCCAATAGGAATGTCGTAGTAGTCCGAAAGGGCAATCCCGCGGTCGAGCCACGTACTGCACGAGAGGTAGCGCTGCAGCATCTTTTGAGCGACGTGTGTTTGCCACGGAAAGACATCAAGAGTGTGATAAATTTTGGATTTGGGCATCGACAAAACAGGAAATCTCGAGAGTTTGGGAACGTGTGCGTCGAAATAGGCTTGCTCTTTCATCGACGAGATTATGACCACGTACGATAAGTTTTCCAAGAGTCCAAGTTCTCGAGAAACCGCTTTGAGAGCAGAAACGTCCTTGTTGTGGTAGGTAGTGGTGAAATCGCAAGAAGAGGGATATTGGATGGACGTAGCGTTTCCAAACAGAACTTGCCGTTTCTTCAAGAGATCTCCATATGACTCTTGTAAACGAGGTATACCTTGACGACGCGTTGCGGGGTCTACTAGATGTAGTTTAACGGCGCCATTGGGAAGGAAGAGTGCGAATACGTAAATGGGCGCGCTCTGCGAGCAAGCATGGTAAAGGAACAAATGTTTACCACTACGCCCGCCATCGAGGTACGTCTTTCGGGAAAGTGAGGGATTTGCACGATCAAGTTGGCTTAGATCAATGCCGGTAGTCTGAGCTTTATTCAGAGTCAATCCTGGCTCGTCGACGGTACAAGTCTTGCCCAGCTTAAGTATTGCCCGCATCTCTAGTGGGACCTAGTGAAATGTTTTTAGAATATGTTGCATTCGCACGGCATTAACTGCAACGCCTACCTGTCCCTCAAACACACCGTCGACATTAGGATCGTTTGTCAAGTCCGTGAAATGTTCTTGAATGTCTTCATAAACGTCCTCCTTCACGATTACTTTGTATAGATTATTGCATGGAATATCTCTCGGCAGGTGTCGCGTGACCTTCTCTGATTGGTAGTACTCTGTGTGGAACAAGTCGACCCTGGGCGGATTCTTGAAGTGAAGATAAAATTGCCTTGGAATGCGGAGGGGAACCGGTGTAAGTTCACCATCAACGGAGACCCACAACGTAAAACGACCAGGTATTTTGCTCTGTCGGATTTGTACGATGTCCCATCGTTGCGTCGTTCGTATCCGAGCACCTCTGAACATGGAAGGGACAGCAGAGATCTCTCCACCCCAACGTGCCTCACGCATTCTACGCCAGCGGGGTTTGATTGCTTTTAGCCAAGCGGAGTAGCTCAGGTTGGAATCTGGTAGGGGGACGCTGTGTACTTCTTCCTCAGCCTCAGGGCTTGGCTTCCGTGTGACCTTGCGATTCACGACTGCAACACGTCCCTTGTCCGGATTCTTCTCTGTCCCAAAGTCTTCCATGTCGCTCTCTTCGTCCTCTTGCGTCTTCCGTGGAACGATGGAGAAGAAGTCTGTAACCTTGTTCTGCTTGAACTTGTCTACAGCCCCTGCCACTCTGCGATGCAGCCAGTCTGGATGCCTGATCCTCGGGACGGGGTTTGAGACACTTTGCATAGCCGCAGGGATGGTAATTAATTTCTGGATCACAGAGCCCAGTCGTTCGATGTAATACTCCCAGTCTAGGATCGAACGAAGGTCAAAGTTACTGAGGCCAGGATCTTTAAGCCACTTTCGGAGGTAAGTTCGTTTGACGGGTTCTTCTGCAGAAAAAATAGCGACTGGGACAGCTCGCTCAGTGACGGGAGCACCATTAGGCTTCGCAGAGATTACGAACTTGCAAGCGAGCCCCTTGTCTTTGACCATCTGGTCGCCCAAGAACTCGGCAAGCCTCCTGGCAGTACTAATTGAAGTGGACTTTTGTCCAGCATACTCGGCGAGAGTCCTTGACATACTTCTGTTCTCAGCAATGAGGTCGACAAGTTCCTCGTCGGAGAGTGTCTCTGCGTGAGAGAAGAGAATATCGAGCCACTGATTAGCGACGTTGGCGACGGCACCGTAACACTCCTCGGTGGTAGTTCCAAGCAAGAATTTCTCGAATATTTGGGATTGGAATATTTTGATGAGCTGAAGTTCACCACGTCGCTTAACCTCAAAGCCTTTGAGTTCTGCCAGAGACCCATCATCATTGAACACTGCATAACGCTTCTTGAGCAGTTTATCTTCCTCCTTTGATGAGGGGAGAATCATCGCACGGTATGGCCCATCGAGTTCGAAGAAGATGGAGTTTTCGGAGTGAACGTCGTATTCCCCAGTTTCTGGGTTAAAATTGTGATATTGGTGATTTGTGAACCGCGCGTGGACAAGGTGGTTGAGCATTGTACACGGATACGATATAGGAATGGTCTTGCCACTGGTCAGCTTGAACTTGAAGTTCTCTGGAAACACGCCTGGGAGCATACACCAGATTCCGTCCGTGTCGAGCTCGAGAGGACGCCCGATCTGCTCCACCAATGCCCGAGCCATCTGAATAATCGTCGCTCCTGTAAGACAGGTGATACCCGCCATCTCCATCGAATGCCAACGTGCACCTTTACGCATGACATACCCATAGAATGAGTTGAGGATACACTTGTGAGCAAGCTGCAGTGAGTCGTAGATTACGATCATCTTCTTTGCCTCGTCCGCCTCCGTGAGCGAGCGGCCCTCACTAAGAACGGTATCGAGATTCTTCTTCCACGTTTTGAGAAGCCCCTTGTATTCGTACCGCCGATCGCGGAAACGGCGAACGGTATCGACATAAAATGGGTTTTCCCGCTGACATACAATAGACACCCGTGTCTCGACCCTCGTATCCTTTGTCTTCTTATACACTTTGCGGGAGTAGTCTCCAAGTCGCTTGTGTAAAAGAGCCGTCTGTTCGGCCTCCGTCAGGTCAACGAAATTTCGCTGGGGTCCCCCAGGTTTCTTCGGGGGGAAGGATTCCTGGTTCAAAGCATGTCGAATCATGTTGTACTCGTCCCGATGTGCAGGGAAAAATTCGCCTCTCCAAGCCCATTCGAGCCTTCGGTCGCATTGCTTCCCTGGTCTGTTGTAATCGCATACTGCACACACCGACTCGTCAATCATGGAGTCTGGTTGGAGCCGATTGGACAACATGATGTTGGGGTACATTGCAGCAACGTCAAGATGATATATTAGTGGCTTGTCGGTCCGCTTCGGGTTGTCTAGCATGAGCTCGAGAGCGGATTGAATCTGGGATTTGACTTCGTCATAGTTGACAACGTTTTCTATAGACTCATTTGACTCCTCGACGATGTAAAACTTGAGGGCATTATCAAGCTCTTCGATTAGCTGAGTGCTAAGAGTCAGCACGAGTTACATCACAGGAAGGGCACGACGGACCTGCCGGACAGCTGCAGGGACGATCTTGAAGTCCGTAGGGATATCACTACGGAATACCCCCGCTTCCAACGCTTCCACGTGTCCCCCGACATACGTTTCAGAGGCCAACAAGTGACCTTCGAACATGTTCAGGTGAGCCTCTTCGTGTCTGTTGGGCATGATAATCTGTCCTCGGTATGCTTCCACCTGAGTTAATACATGAGCGAAGCCCGAGCATCACCTCCAGGTCAACGCACCATCAACAGTGTTTCACAAAGCGTCCCACTTCCCTTCCGCAAAACTTCGTCTGGACACAATGGGATGATGTTGCACAGGGAGAAGATGAACGGATGCACGTATTTCATGTAGAGATAATAAGTTGCTACGGCATCGGAGACGGAGTACTGAGCAAGAACTTGTGGCTGCTCCATGGCATATCTAGAAATTGATTAGCATGAGCGTTGAAAAGGATTTGATCATCGTACGGGGTCATGAGCTCGGGATCCAGCTCGATGGGGTTGTACCCAAGCTTCGTGGTCGTAACGGCCTTCAGGCCCTGACTACCTTGTGGCAGGTACGAGTCACGCTTGACCCATCGAAAACAGTCCATGTGGGCACAACACCGACTTTTAAACTCGTCCTCTGAATCCTTTTGAAACCCAGTCTCGAGAAACATATCGATGCCATTGGCCTTCGCCCTAGCACAAAGGAATGGGAAATCGAAGAAATCCCCGTTAAACGTGGCAATAACCGTAGGCTTGACATCCTGGATATGTTCGAAGAATTTCGTAATCGTTGCAGCCTCATAGAATCGATAACAGTCAATAACGCGAATTATCGTGAATGATGGACATACCTCGTCCTTCTCGTTGTACACAATAAACGGACCTTCGTACCCTTCCTTCGGAGTATATTCAAAGTCCTCGATGTCCTC
>JBBPLS010000074.1:39586-84686 GCA_038089895.1 Boletellus ananas | reverse complement strand
GGGTGAGCCACTCGGTTAACGAGCACAATGGCAGATGTGGAGAAAATGGTTGATTGCGTGGGCGCGAACAGGCGAAAATTACCCAGTTTGGTAACGTTGTGAGTGGCTCAGCACGAAATTCCACGGTCCGTCTTCGGCCCAGCGGGGGACTACGTTCACGAGGGCCAGGGGCGATCCGTGGAAGGGAGGACGGTCGTCTTGTTGTTTCCTCGTAGGAATAATTAAACCCTTTCGGCGCTTACATCAGCGACTACAAAAAGATAAATGGCCCCTGAACCGAGTGCGATTGTACGACCCTCCCCTTCGGTCGCACCAAAAAGCCATATGGCGAAGAGACGAAGACGTACTTGAATCCGATGATGCTTCCATCGTTATGTGGGGCTCTTGCGTGTGCAATGCAAGCCATAACAACGATCATTTCTTAACTACGTTGGATGTTGCAGAGTGAATTATGATCTAACTTGCCCGCCGAACTGGTTTGCAAAGGTCCCTACCATTTCCGTGGGTGTCATATTCCACCTTACCACACTACCTGCTAAAAATCCTACGAGATAAAGTGGCGAATGGGTATCAGTATATGGAAGGTCGAATCGTCTTTCCGGCTAGAATGACCTTGGAATTGACGCAGGAAAAAAGTAGATCGACTCACCAACCCCGGCCCCAGCCATCATCATCTTCCCAAAAAAGCTTCCCGGCGCTTGTGGACGAGCCATGCGTAACGCATACAAACCTGTCAATCCGAGTGCGGCTGTCCCAACGATTCTGCAAGAAATGCAATCTTTGTATTCCCAGTGCCTCTCTCCCCGTGATGGAGCCCATGTGGAAGAATCCGGGGAAGCGGGTGTCTCTGAAGGCCTCGGTGCATGCGGTGGGGAAGACATAATACGATTGTTACTGGCAAAGATCTGCAGAACCCAAGGCTGCAGAAGAGAATTTTGTATCAGGCACGGGAGATTCGAGACCTATGTGTACACTCACCCTCGCCGTTCGGCAGCAGGTGATATTTCAAACCCAGCGCACATTCAGCCACCTTGGGGCATAGCTGGCACTGCCACCACGAATAGTGTTGTCATGAACGACCCCGACGAAAGACGCGTCTCGTTGAGCGTCCTCCTCCACCAAATAGACCACGTTCTGGCACCTACTGGACCGCTCGACAATGCGACGCTGCCTCGCGTGCCCGTGCTTCGTATCTACGGCACCTCGTCTACTGGCGAGAAGACGTGTGTCCACGTCCACCAAGTCTATCCGTATTTCTATGTCGAATATCCTGGGAATATGACTCCAGATCACGGTAAGCCCTTCCCTCTGTCTGCAACAGTAGTCTTATCCGTTCGTCAGTCAACCATTATATTACCCAGCTATCTCTCTCCCTCAATCACGCTATTGCGCTATCGACTAAACGTGATCCCACCTCCCCCAATTCCCAATTCATCCGTGCCATCATCCTCGTAAAAGGTGTCCACTTCTATGGGTTTCATTCTTCCTACACTCCATTCCTCAAGATTCTGGTCGCAGACCCCGCATTTGTCAATCGAGCCGTGACTATATTACAATCTGGCACAGTCATGCATTCCAGATTTCGTGTCTACGAGAGTCACCTGAGCTATCACCTCCAGTTCATGTGTGACTTTGGTTTATATGGCTGTGGATGGGTCAACTTGGGCCAGGTTTGGAAACGTGGTACAGAGGACGATCCGGACCTAGGTGTATCCAACGCCTTCAAGCTGTCTCCCCACTTTCGGCAGTCGCGCATGCCACTTGAAGTTGACGTGGCTGCACATCAAATATTCAATCGACACCAACTTTCTGCGCGTGATGTGCATCACAAATTGTCCATTCCGGCGCCGCTCATGCCATCTGACCCTGTCGTCTTGAGTGTCCGTGAACTTTGGGAGGACGAACGTCACCGCCGAGCCGCCAAAGGTCTATCTCCATCCCCCAAGGCTCCCATCGACTTGAGCGAGTCGTCCAGAGGGAAGGGTGGGGGTTGGGTCGCTGAAGCACGATGGTGGGAAGAACTTCGCGCTAAGATCGAGAAAGAAAAGGGAGACGATCAAACCATGGTCGAGGCCGAGGCGCGGTGGGAAAAGTGGGTCATGACGGCGTTCGAGAGTGTAGAAGCGCTCTGGGAACCAGCGTGGCAAACTTGGAAACCTGGTCGGCCCGTTTCTGAGAACTCAAGTGTTGTTTTGCCGCAGACGGAAGTGGAAGAGAATCCTTTTGCGCTCTCTGGTCAGGGCGGCGGTACCTCAAATCACATTAGCGTGGATATCGACGAAGCGATCTTATCAAGTCAGGATATTGACCAGACCGCAGAAGAGGACTGGCCGAAATTAGCTGATAACGAGGGAGAGGACGAGGCGGAAGAGACGGATGGTCACCCCGAAGTAGTGGATGCTGCAGCTGATTACCAGTGTGCCGTGGGCCGTAGGGTTGTAAATGTGAGGGGGAGGCAAGTCTGTCACCCAAGGATGCACCTCCGAGTCGTTCGCGCTAATACGATCACAGTACACCTGATCAATCTGGGGTGAAGGAAACACCGTCCACCGCCAAGAATCCCTTCGCACTTGCCTGGAACCAGTTGATCCAGGCGAGGTATTGCCTTTTTTTTTTTGTTCACGTCGGTTTGTTCACCGGCTGTCATAGACAAAAACGATTGCGAAGTCACTCCGTGGATGTTGATACAGTAACACCTGCCAAGTGAGACTGAGCCATTCCTCTACCTATTCCGCTTTTGAACATGATTAGGCTACAAAGACGTGCAAATCAACAAACATCTGGTTATGATGTCTTTGGGACACCGAAGTGAGGGCTTCACTCTAGAATCAGCTGTGGCCTTGACGCGTCTTGCCAGCAGGGTCCTCATTGACCAAAAACAGTTAGCAGGCGTACCTAGTCATGGGTCCGCTTCTACACCGGTTTCCCTTTCGACTCCTGTTCGAGATCACACGTCAGTGAAGAATTTTCAGACGAATGATGTTCCAGTGACATGTTTTCATTGCCAAGCCCAGGGACTCCGCTTGCTGATAAACTTCTGGACACGCCCGGTCTAACCCACGAAGGAGAACAGGATTGTCTACCGTAGGCCTCATTCTATGCAGGGAGCTGTTCACTCACATACTTTTAGTACCTTTGAATCGGAGTCAATCGGAATTATATCGAAATCTGACCCCTCGCCTGCTCAGTTTTCCCCGCCCAGAGCATCATACAGCTCTCAACTCGAATCGCAGTCTTCGGCTCGGCTATTCAGAGGCCGAATCTTCGTGTATGCTCCTCCTCCACCCTCCACACCGGAGCTCCTGAGCACTCTCGAGCAGTATGGACTGCAGGAGCGAATATATCGTGATCCTTTCTATTCGAAGAGGGCTGATGTCCCTGATGGCCCAAGAGAGTACGCCAGCCTTGTCTATCGTCTCAAAGGCGGTGGAGGACTGGACACTCTTGAAGAGTGGCTGGCACGCGAGAATCATATTCCTTCTTCCAGGTCCACACGGCTCTCTGCGCCTTGTAGTGGATGGGAATATGCTAGCACCCCGCCAAGTGTCCGACAGGTCAAGAGGTGGCTGGAAGAAAACCCGTTGAAGCCAAGCAAACCTACGACAGACAACTCACAGGTAGTCTGATTCTTAATACAGTCACAAGAGGATTCACCTGCTTGGCCAGATTGCAGGCCGAACACCAGTAAACATTTCTGGACTGAGGTCCTTGCCGGCGAACCGTTCCGAGTTAAACACCCGCGAATGCCAATACATAACTCTGTTCTCATTAGAAGTGTTTGGTGCGCATTCCCATACCAATTCTTCCCAACCATCTGATATCATATGCATAGCACCTTCTCGAGGAGACCGCATGCCCGACGCGAACCAGGATGAAATTGTTGCCCTCTTCTACGCGGTAGGAAATGATGACCTGCATGCTGGGTTGCTTCACCAGGGCATTCTCGTGATTCAAAATCCACAACTAGATCCCCGTCGTATTCGTGGCTATTCCGTCGAAGCGCTCTCAGATGAACTTGAACTAATCAACCGGATCATTGATATTGTTGGTGATGTGGACCCGGACATCCTTGTCGGCTGGGAAGTGCAAGCCGCGTCGTGGGGATACCTCAATTCCCGTGGATCTCAGTATGGTAGGTCGTTTACTAGTTCAGGGCGCCGTACTGACGCTTGCAGGACTTGATATGGCTGAGCTGATTGCGCGAGCTCCGACCTCCTTGACAAGGAGTGGAACTGACCAATGGGGCACCAGAACGACCACTACTTTCAAGGTGGCCGGCCGACACGTGTTCAATGTTTGGCGCATCATGCGTAGTGAGCAGACGCTGGGTAGTTACTCGTTTGAGAACGTGGCCCAGCATCTGCTACGTAAGAGGTGGGTGCTTGAATGTACTGCCAGCGGAGGCGTCGTCACTGAGCCGACCATGTCAAGGGTTCCTCGTTATGGACCGTCTGCATTGACGATGTGGTATAACAGCAAAAGTCCTGCGCATACCGCTCGGGTCCTGCGATACTTTCGTGACCGCACCGCGATGACACTTGATATCCTGGAGGAGGCAGAGACCACGACCAAAACTGCGTAATTCTTGGTCGTCAATAAATGGCGGCAATTTGTTTTCAGGCTGATATCGGATAACTGATTCACCCATTACAGTGAATTCGCTCGCGTTTTCGGGGTTGATTTCTATTCCGTCATCAGTCGCGGCTCTCAGTTTAAAGTAGAGTCTTTCATGTTCCGTATCGCGAAACCGGAGAGCTTTGTACTTCTCTCTCCGAGTAAACACGATGTGGGTCGTGCGTTTTATTGCGTAACCGCTCGTCTCTACAGCCAACTGATGCGCAGTCTCAGGTCGGCAAACAGAACGCTGCGGAATGCATGCCGCTTATCATGGAACCCCTCTCGGCTTACTATAACGGACCTCTACTCGTTCTGGACTTTCAATCCCTCTACCCGTCAATCATGATTGCGTACAACTATTGCTACTCGACGTGTCTAGGTCGCGTGGCCAAGTTCCAAGGCACAAACAAGCTTGGGGTTGCGGATCTCGAGCTGCCCCCCGGGCTCCTAGAGAGGTTGCAAGAACACATTACAAGTTCGTTAGTTCACCTAAAACGCACTTATTAATGCTACTCATCCTTCTTTCCCTTTCCTCGCTCTCCAAGTTGCACCGAACGGCATCATGTACGTCAAACCAATAGTACGGAAGGGACTCTTGGGCCGAATGCTGACCGAATTGTTGGACACCCGTGTGATGGTGAAACAAGCCATGAAGGGTGTGAAGAGCGATAAAGTACGCGCATATGTTCTTGCGGTATTCTCAATCGATCTCATGTGATAGGCGCTGAGCCGGATACTGGACGCACGGCAACTCGGACTCAAGTATATTGCCAATGTCACGTACGGCTACACGAGCGCGACGTACTCGGGGAGGATGCCCGCAGTGGAGATTGCAGACAGCATCGTGCAGAGCGGTCGGGAAACGCTCGAAAAGGTTTGTGGTGAGGTTTGGCCCTGGTCGGAAGATCTACTGACCCTCGACCGTTTCTTGGTATCCAGGCGATTGCTATCATCGATAGCACGGAGAAGTGGGGCGCGAGAGTCGTGTATGGGGATACGGATTCGGTGTTCATCTATCTCAAGGGCAAAACCAAGGAGCAGGCGTTCAGGATCGGATACGAGATCGCTGATGTGATCACGGCCATGAACCCACCTCCTGTCAAGCTCAAGTTTGAAAAGGTGAGTGATGAAATATGTGTCGTTGTTTAGGAGAGACCCACAGGGAGAGTGGCCAGGTATACCTGCCATGCGTACTCATGGCAAAGAAGAGATATGTCGGGTTCAAGTATGAGACGCCCGACGAGACTGAACCTATGTTTGATGCCAAGGGCATCGAAACTGTGCGACGTGATGGTGTGCCAGCTCAGGCGAAAATGACCGAGACGTGTTTAAAGTCGGTCATCGCGCTGCTGTCGTGAAAGTTCCCCCCCGGGTACTCATGATCGATGTTGGTAGAATCTTGTTCCGCACGCAAGACTTGAGCGAAGTCAAGAGTTACTGTTACAAGACATGGTCAAAGATCTTGCGCAACAGAATTTCCCTCCAGGATTTCGTCTTTGCGAAGGAAGTCAAAATGGGGACGTACAGGTAAGGGCGCCACTTTTCTTTTTTTCCTTGTGTGACGCTAGAGTGACGTTTCTCGTCAGCGACAAGGTGCCGCCGCTACCCGGTGTGGCGGTGGCCGCACGAAGGATGTTGGAGGACGAGAACGATGAGACTCAGTATGGAGACCGTGTACCATATGTCATCGTGCGTGGTGATCCACACACACGACTCGTTGAGAGAGCCATCACGCCAGAGGAAGTTTTGGCAAATAGGTGTGTCCTACTTCAATAAACGCACCCGAGCGCTGACGTTGTTTGAGTAGGCAACTGCGCATCGACGCGTCGTACTACATTTCGAAGGTTCTGATACCCCCATTAGAGCGCATCTTCAACCTCGTCGGTGCGGACGTCCGCGCGTGGTACGATGAAATGCCGAAGACGATCACTGTCGACGAGCGGGATACGCTGGCGCTCACGCCTAGAAAGCGAGCATCTGTCCATGCCGCCAGGCTCAAGATTGACGAGCACTTTCAGAGTATTCGTTGTCTGACGTGCGGTCGTTGCGCCCCGGACAATGGCGAGTCTTGGATTACCCTTGCCCACGTTCTGGTACCGAACTGATACCTCTTTCCGTGCCCTAGGTATCTGTGAAGCATGTCACGCCAACCTTCATGGGACGATACCCAACCTCCTACTTCGATTGCGAAAGGGCGAATCGAGGCTCCTCGACACACAACGTATATGCGCGTCTTGCTCGTCGATTGCACCAAGTGAGCCGAACGCATGCATGAACATCGACTGTCCATGGCTCTACGAGCGAATAAAGGCAGAGCAGAAGCATGAATTTCTCGAAGGGCTGTGGGCGTTGGTAGAAGGTTTGGATGCCAGCGTTGGCAAGACGGACGTGGCTCCGTGATGAGGCTCGGATTTACACCAATTTGTACACTCCTGGCAAAGATGACTTGGTGCTTGGCTTAGGGGCCAAGCTCGCCGCGATGGACTCGCTCGTGCGTCGCCGACCGCTGGACGAGTTCAGGGCCTCCCCGCTGCTCTTTCTTGCGCGCCGCGCCTACGCCCGGACACAGCCCGCCGTCCCAGTCCCGCCCACACACCGGTTTCCTACCGACGTCCGCATCGTCTGCATCTCCGACACCCACAGCCATCAAGGTCTTTATCGCGGGAAACCACGACACTGCGCTCGCAGACCCCGAGACGCGCAGATACGTGCGCAGAGTATACCCGGGATTGACGTACCTCGAGAACGAGGTGGCGCAAGTGACTGTGCGCGGCCACCCCCTACGCATCTACGGCAGTCCGTACACCCCGCGACACGGCGACCTCGTGCATCCCTTTCAATACCCGCGCTTCCGTCCGTCCCATCGCCCCCGCTTCTCCGGTGCGCTCTCGCCGTCGTTGGCGGGCATCGACGCGGACCAGCCGTCGGTCGCGCTCTGGGCCGGGGTGCCGCCCCGGATCGACGTGCTCCTGACGCACGGGCCAGCGCTGGGGCACCTAGACTGTGGCACGGGGTGTGTGGCGCTCCTGTCCGCGCTCTGGCGCATTCGTCCACGGGTACACGTGTTCGGACACACTCACGCCGGGCGGGGCGTCGAGCGCGTGACTTGGGACGATGTCCAGCCCGCATTCGAAGCCGTGTGCGTCTCCGCGGACGCCTCCACGGCGGGTGCAAAGTGGGTCGCGTTCGCCCGGCTGGTCTGGCGGGTCCTGGCGGCGAAGTTGTCTGTGTGGTGGTGGGGCCGACGTGCGAGACGGATGTGGGGACGAGAGACGGTGCTCGTGAATGCGGCGAGCGTAGGAGACGGACCAGGTATGCCGGAGGATGCGCGCGAGCGGAGAGGTGCGGTCATGGTGGACCTGGACTTGGCGTCATGAGTGCATGCGCGGTCCAAGGGTGCTGTCGGCGGGCGACGGACATGTTGGGCAACTCCTCGATTCACAACTTTGGAGATCCCTTTTTTTCATCATCGTGCTTGACATCCTTATCTCGTTTCGTGTTCTCTCTATCTCAGAATGTGTATATCTGTCATGTCTGTATGTGCTAGGTTGATGATCTCGATTGGATTCCAGGGGAGGAAGCGGGATCCGAGTCTCTTGACACAAATCCATATTGATACCAAATCTCTTCGCGAATGCAAGTTCCATGCGACGATTCATTACGTTTTATTTAGCTTGGCAGATCAATGCAGGAACTCGGAACATATCCTCGATCGTTTCCGGAGATCGTTTCCCCTAGCCAAAGCAGAGACCAAAGCGTGTATGAACAGACATAGTTTTGCTATTTCAGAGCAAACAGAGATTCAGCGGAATTTGCTACGGAAACGCGATCCAGTCGAATGCATACTTGTTCAAATGTCTTGCAAGCGAATAGTTTTCTAGTATGCGAGGCACTTGGTACAAGGATCGCCGACTGCGACACAGAAATCAAAGGGTACCTGTATACAGGCAACGCGAGTGACCTCGGAGGCGGCCAACGTAGATCCTGCTGAAGCGTCAGTGCGGGACCTGGTTTGTGATCGGTAAGATTAGTTACGCTCGCGTATGGATCTGACATGCAGCAGCTCGTGGGGCCGACACACCTGACTGGCCAAATGAGCCCGTATACCCGAGATGAATCTGTCCGGTTAGCACGGAGTGGTGCAAGTTAGATTGGAGCGTGAAACTTTGGATTACCTAACCCAAGACTGGGAGATGTGAAGGTCAATGTTCAATGGCGGGTTCGTACGCCTGGCTCGGAGGTCTCGACAGTCACCGTGAGAGCTCGTGGATTCATGTGGTCCGTTACGAGATACTGGTTAAACGCGCACCCAACACACCGAGGACCCTGCGAGCACATTCAAAAGGGTACAAACCAGCTTATCAGAGAAACGGATAATGGTAACCGAAGGTCCAGGACCAGTCAGCACCATTACCAGTGCCCTGATGAATTTGATTTACCGTTGCCCGACCATAGGAGACCTACCTGTGACAAAGGCATCCGCGCACGGGAAATTAACCACAGCTCAAGCCTACGAAGACAGAAACACAATAAATTTGAGGACTAGCTGATCATTCGGATGTCGTTAATAGTAGACATAGGCCTGAACACTTGTCACCCCTAAAAACTAAAAATTAGCATGACGTTGTGCAAGTCACATGCGAAGAGACCTACGCTGCAGCAACAAGTCCACCGACTAGAAGTGCCCCGAGTGTATTGTCTAAATCAAGGGAGGGTGCGGCTTGAGAAGACATGATGCCTCGGGGGGCTCAAACTGAACAAGGTAGGTTGTCTGGACCCATGCATCCAGGTGGAACAGCCTAGAAGCGCATAATAAAACCTTCAGAGGCCAAGCTAATTTCTGACGTACCTCGCGTCGGAGGGTCGCAAATGAACCTATGGGAAATAGTGTGCTCGACACAGGGCGCTTCCGGCCGCCGCCACTGCCCAAGAAACGACGAGGTACTACTGACGTCTATGGCCCCTGATTGAGAGAACGCTATCATAAGTATAATACGTACGCAAGACAATCGGCAACTGACGAAATTGGGGTCCCTTACACGACGACAGTGTATCTCAATAATGAGTGACGGGGACCGGCCCTGCAAGTAGACGTAACCTTGCCATAGCATCCAAGCACATAGCAGGATACTGATCTGTTAGTTCCGTTTCCAATCTCATGAGGTGATACCTGTTGTTCTGTCTCCTGTGCACATGCACCGATGACGGTAAGCTCAAGGGAAAAGTCCGTTTGTGGCTTCATTGATCTTGGAGGACTTTTTCGAAATACCACTCGAGACACGGAAGGTCCCCCGTGTAGGTCCCGAGGCCAAGATTTTCTGAAATGCATTTTCCATCGAGTTGTGAATGGTGCTCCATGCAGCCGGCAAGATGTTTGGATGCTTGTCCTCCGCTGGATCCGTGTCACGTGACCAAACGGTGTTGCTCCGACATGAGTGTGGTGCTCACCAAACATGACCCTGGCATTGTCAATCTTGAATTCCCGTCAACGGGGCGGCGGAAGCAACCTGATGCACTGTCGTATCATATCGGCCCCTGGTCAGCCGGTCGGAAAAACCGACCGGCCCTAATACCGCCCACGAGCGGGAGTATACAAGACGAGCCTTGAACTGGAGCCCACGAGAGCTCAGGATCAGGGATCATTGACGGTGCTCCCAAAGAGTGCCAAAGAGCGAGCCAATATACCTGGCGGGTTGGCATTGACCGGGAATGGGAATAGAGAAAGGGCGGCGTGCCTGGCCAAGGTCAAATTCATGCAGTTGAAAACGGACATGCCAATACGTCCGTGCACGAAAAGCAGCTCCGTTTGTTTTTGGGGTTTTCTTTACTCCTACCTCCAGGGTCGTTTGCAGAGATAAGAGTATATCTATATCAACTCATGCGCAACTTTACTTTTTGAATCTCACCGTATGGAGTAGAATTCAGTCCCTGGCGGACCTTTGTCTCGGATCTGGCCGTCTGGGACGGAGGCCGAAAAAGCACAAAATGGGCCATGCTGTGGCTGGATCCGGAACTAGGCGGTGGTGTCGGATTGGGTCACCACGGCAGGTATTGGTCCATGCCCACCATGGGATCCGAGCAACAAGACTAGCCATATTTTGATGAATCCTATAAGAAAGGGCCACGCCATCGCACGCTTTGTGAGTCGATACGTTGGCGGCCACACCCGGAGCGCGTAGGAGGCACGTTTCCACCGCCGGTATATGGACAAGACGAAATTTGCCCCGCAGTGATTACGAGACGGAACGATGACATCATTGCATATTTGTGTGCGAAAATCAATAAGTAACAATTTGGGGTAACATGATTTGGTGAGCTTGCATTTCATTCATTCTTCCTTTTCTCCAACGGAGACGGGCACAGGGTGGTCTTGTCGCCCAGTCTTGCCCCAATTCCACACTCCCACTTGCTCCGGGGCCGCATTCGTCGGCGGCCACACTGGTGGAAAAAACGCCCTTAGAGCTGTCATGCTCAGTCCGCCGCCTTGCTGGATTTGCCTCGCCAGCCAAGTACGTAGCGCTCACGTATGGCACTCGTCGCCTCGGCGTGGATGCTTGCATCGCCATCGGTACTACCTCGTTGCCGAAAGCCATACGTACGACTCCAGGAGCACACGGTACATTTGGTGTACTTGAGCCTTGACCCACGTACGTCCCCGATGTGCCTCGTTACTGCTCGCTAGTGACGACGACGACCATTTCACTGCCAGAAAAGGTAGGACTCTCTCTGGGATTTAGGTTTCCGTCACGGCAGGTGTCCTAAACGGCCCATAATTATATGCCTATAAAGAGTTTGTAACCCATGCAAGTTCGCGATTTTTCCAAACACATTCAAGTTTGACACGGTTTGTCACGCCCATATAGATTATGCTCGTGGATAGATACTTAGGCTTGAGCAGCTTCTGCATCGCACTTCTCCATGTCTTCTCCAGCCGCACTCCCTTTAAACTTTGACAACACGCTCGGGGCACTTCTCATCGGTGGACTCTTTGCGGCAGCGTAAGTCTCCTCGCGCAGGCTCAAGCTCACGCAACTTCACACTGACTGACGCTCTTCAGCTTTTGGGGAGTGACCAGCACTCAGACTTACGTCTACTATCAACAATACCCAAAGGATCGGCTAGTCCTTAAGCTGACGGTATGCCCTGTTCTCGCTCATCTGCGTTGCGACTGACATCCTGTGGGCGGAAACCTTTGTCACAGGTGGCATTCCTATGGTCTGGACAACATTAAATCGACTTGTCTCTAACATTCTGAAAGCGCTTGCAGGGTCCTCGACACGCTAGACGTTTGCTTGACTAGCCACATAGTCTATCATTATCTCGTGACGAACTATATGAATCCACTAGCCATTGCAGTACCCGTGTGGTGGGTGGTCATGGCTCGCGTTTTAATGGTGACACTTACTCGTTCCACTGTCAGGAGTGTTCTTGTGAGTCACTTGGCGCGCGACGGTCATCGCTTTAAAAATATTGCTTCCGCCAGATCCATGTTGCAGTGACGGTGAGACATTAAGCCTTAAGAGATATCAACCCGCTGATTTCAATGAACTGGCACCAGTCCGTCACAGATGCGATTGTGCGGTTGTGAGTGCTTCCTACTAATCTGTTACCTGTTCTATCTGATAATGAACTTAAAGTATGTTTGCACGGCGAGTATGGAAGAGTAGGCCTCTCTTTTAATCTGCCAATCATTTACTGAAGCCCATATAGTCAGTGGCAGGAATGTCATCTTGACCTCGATTGTGGTGGGTTGAGTTCTGCGCAGCGCAGGGGTGAATGTCCGATTTACTTTGACCCACCTTCTCAGGGCGTAATAACCATTTGTGATCTAGGTAAGCAAGTCTAATATATTTTCCCTGCATGACCCATAAATTCTCTCCGTAGTTGTTGGCCTCAGTAAGTATCCACGTCACGGCAACCTATTTGATGACTGAATGGATCCCAGTAATCACCGTTAAAGCGTAGGTCTTGACTCTCGCTGTTTGATGGATGTGAACCCCCCCGGATTTTCAGTTTTGGCCTCAAGTCCTACGCACAGCTTGATACCATCTCGGTCAGTCTGCGTACCAATTCACGAGGGGCATTTCTTATGTCTTTTTAGAACCTATTTTACATCAATTTTGGTGCGGGAATATCGGGAGATCTTCTTGTGGCCATCACTCTGTGCTACTATCTATACCAATCAAGGACTGGATTTCTCCGGTAATGCACTTTCGCGTTCAATCTGCCGTATATTCTCACTTTCGACCCAAGGACGGATACGCTGCTGAATACCCTGATTACATATATTATTGCAACAGGTAAGACATTTAGCCACTGCCACATTCCTGATTGTCTTACTTCGTACACATACAGGTTTGTTCACATCGTGTGTCACTCATTTTGGTTCGTGTCATCACAGGTATTGACGGACATCGCCGAATAGAATCGATGCTATACTTGGAACCGTCTTTGTGCGTGAACCGCCGTATTCTGCTTTGGAATGTTACTTATCGCATATATTAGTATGCGGTAATGCCGACAAACTTCATTTTCATTGGGTTCTACCTCAATCTTGCAAAAAGTACGGATTCTCTCGCTAAATCCTGCACGTGCTGCTGAAGTCTTGTACTCTCTAGTGTATATCAACGCATATCTCGCCATGTAAGTCTCAGTCTCCGCATTGCCCCGTTCGGTTTGCCCATTCCCCACTTTCAAATCTCCGCCGTTACACAGGCTCAACGCCCGCAAGCTCCTTCGACAACAAACCGATGGCCCTGATTCTCTCCACCTCGCCGGATTCCCCGATCATACTTACAACACCACCTTTGGGCTGGAAGGCTCGTTCTCGACTCATACCGACAAGGTACATGTTTTGCGCGTGATCTTTGAAGATCATCCTCACTGTTTGTTCGTCTCACTCGAACAGGCACTCCCCAGGGACTTGGAGGTACATATTCAGACGACGGTTGACCATAAGCCAGACCAGGCCCTTGCGCTTCGGAGTGCCGTATGAACTCGCACGGTCGGGCGAACCGTGAGTGTGGGGTTGTAAGAGACCAAATCGATCTTTCGCATACGATACTGCCTCCGGCACGACACCAGAGTCGCGCTATCGTTCTCCCTGCCGTGTCCATTGTCCGCTTGCTAACGCACATATGGTCGACCCTGGGTACTCCCAGCTTGGCGTGTCTTTTGATCTATTGCTTCGTCCCAAAAACGTCGTAGTCAGTACTTGGTACATACTAGTGTCATTTCGTCATTCGCTCATGTCCCAACGTTCGTTTCCGATTTATTCGTGCTCGCTTTTGGGATGACCCGGCACGCCCATGCCTTTTACAGTGAGTTGGGTGATTAGTGCACCCTCCCCTTCTTTTCGGGGGAGATGCAAAAAAAAACCATGCAGCCTTGTGGCGGTTACGAGCTCTCCAAGGACCCATGTTCCATCTCTAGAGGCAAGTGGCATATCATGAAAAGCGGTGCTGCACGCTGTGTTCTGCTCGTTGTGGGTAGGACACCATCAATCCTTGGTCATTGCGAGGCTCGGGATCGCACCGCCAATGCCCACCCCCCTCCTGGGTATCCTCATACACCTCCGTACTGAGGAGACGGGGAAAGAACACGAAAAGCACTGCCCGGTCTGGATTTTCGTTTCTGGGCAAAGTCCAGGGTGCTTTGATCGACGATTCCCGCCCCCGCCGGCTGACCGAGGAGCCGATACGCAATAGCGCGATGCAATGCTGCGGGAGATCCAGCCGGTTCAAGTTGGTCCCGGTCGATGCCCGAGAGAAGCGCCGTGGGCATTACATGGGGCGTTGCGTCCCCCATCAATCGGTGAGTGGAACAAATCGTCGGACGATGCGACCCACTTTCAGATCAGGCCACCCTTGACGTCGGACCAAAGCGCCCCGCGACGCAGGAACTTGTTCTGCCAGACATGGATCCTTCGTCCCGATCGGTGGCATCCCACGCATGCTAGTCATATGGTGTGGCGGGGACATCGGGCCCTCTCTCGACACTGCACATACGATCTGAATCGGTAGACGAGGGCGTCTGGCCCAGCGAGGGGCTTTCCCTTTTGGAATCACCGTCGTCGATGGGATCCTGTGTGTGTGCATGTGAGACAAAACCACAAAATATCCCCAGAGCTGAAATAGAAATCGATCGATATCACGATGGGCGGGTGGAGATGTGCGAATGCTTGAACGCAAACAGCGGAGCAGCGTCCGAGGCTGTGCGGTGCATCGTCTATTGTGCGTATTTCCTTGCCTAGATCCGTGTGGGATGGAGGACGGACATGTACCATAAATGGTTGCTTGTAAGCAGACAGTGGCGATTTCACAAGCTGGCGCGCGGCGTCGAGACCACAACTGGCAAGAAAAAAGACATGATCAACCCCACGCTGCCGTCGTACTGTGTGCCAAGCGGTCAGACGGTGCATGTACCAAGGAGAGGAAGGCGGAGGCGAGGACGACGCATCGTGACTGACCTATAGTTCACAATGAGATGTCCGTCCGTCGCAAACGACTGCTCAGAAAAAACATGCTCGTCTCAGCAAAAAACAAAAAAAAACGACGAGACCCGTCGACACGCACCTTGAACAGATTCGACACCGTGTCGTCCGGTGCGGGTGAGAACGCCAAGTTGATGTACGTGAACTGTCGAGGGAAAGAGAAAGTCGGCGGGTCAGCGCGCCCGAGGTCATTTTGCGTAGGGACGAGAATCCGCCGCGTTACCAGTGGTTCTCCCGCCTTCCACCCCAGCTCCCGCCTCAAAAACTGAATCACTGCCTGAAACCGGTTGGCGGCCGTGATCTTGTAAAAGTTTTGCTTCATGATCGGGGCATTACCGACGGCCTTGAAGCGCACGACCACTGTCCGCACACGCGCAAGGGGAAAGCGTCCATCAGGACCGTGCGACGCCGGCAAGGGCCGCGAGACGAACCTTTGGAAGGATCCTTCTTCTTGTAGGTTTCTAGAGCCTGGATGGCTTCCATGAGTGACTCGCCGCCTTCGCCTGGTGTCCAGGGAAGGGATGTTTGGCGACCGAGGTCTTCTGGGCTGCCCGGTGGCTGCGCCATCGCCTAGGGTCGTGGTGGTCACCGTGGGCGTCGTCGGGCCAGTGTCGAGCAGATGACATATCGATAAAAGGCAACGTCACCCCCCCATCATGTTCCCTCTCAAGCTCAAGGCCGAATAATGGTAGACAACTCGGGTGACCATTATAAGTTACACCTCTTACTACTCTATATGACCCATCAAACACGGGTGGCATCCATTTGCATCTTTGACTTAGACAGTATCTACCGTCGCACGCGTGGGCGCGACGTACGCGCCCGACCCTGGGGAACCAATATCCTGGAGACAAGAACAAGGCTGAGGCCTAAGGGATATCACACGAACAGGCGCTTACCTTGATCATTCCTTTCAGAATCATCCCCAAGGCCGCCCTGCTTTCCCACAGAGGGTACAAGACGACAGCGAAAGCCGAACAGAACGTCCACAAAATGCCAACCACGACCCAGACCGATAAACCGGCGACGCTGTACACGGTCGACGCTCCAAACAGGGGGATGGGTATAAGGATCAAGAACACCAACGTCTGCAAGGATCGATTAGAAAACGTGCCCACCACACAACTTCGCGTACGTGGACTCGTACCATGATCACGGACGACCACACAGCAAATCGGAACGCCTTCTTGAGGGCCGCATGATCGAGGTCGTTGTCAAGTTCGGTTTCGTCGGGGTCGGACCTGACCGATATTGGCATGCCCTTCTTTTCGGTCTCCACGTCTGCAACGTGATGAACGGTCGTGCTTGAAACAGGCAAGTTGATCTTCCTAGTTTCCGTAAAGTCGTACTCATCTGGCCACTATAAACGGTTCAAATGGTCGATGGTCACTTAGGGCCTCGAGAAACTGCAAGCCGGCGTACAAGCAGGGATATGATCACAGAGACGATGCCGCCCGTTGCAATCGACGCGAGGTTTCCGCCGAGCATTTCGTAGTTACCTTTAAGGGGCATATCAGTATGGACTGCTTGGTCACTCGTGATCCTCGTACCTCCGCTTGTCTAGTGGAAAATGTGAGCCACTGCCTCGGGTGAACTGAAATTTACGATAGCTCACATTTACATTGATAACGCCTCCATTCAATGCAGATGTAATGCCAAGCCAGACCGCGACGCCGGCGAAGAATCCAATAATTGCACCAGAGATGCATCCTATACGACTGGCCTTGCTCCATGTGACGCAGAGCGCAATAGGGACGACACCTGAGCCGAGAATGACGCCCATAAAGGTCTAACCACCCAGTGTCAGATCAGTCCAGATATTCCAGCAACGTCCAACATACGTAGAGCCAACCCATGGACACCCCAATGTAGTAAAAGATGGTGCCAGCGATGCCCATCACAAGGGCAAATATGGCGACCTATAGAAGCCTCGTCAGCAAGGGCACGTTGACCTTGGGAGGGGGAAGCGCATACGCCGACGTGACCCATTCGCAATACTTGTTGTTCCGTGGCTCGGGGGTTCACATACCTCTGTCGAGCGGACTCAGTGTCTTGCCTAGGTTGCGCGCAGAACGATTCTTACCACGTAAACATCATAAGTCAGAATCGATGAGACTGCGATCAACTCAGCACTTGTGGCGCTCGTTACGGCCAAGAATAACACGATCAACAATGCGGCTGCGCCGCTTTCCCCCAAGAGCGTCGCAGCAGCGAAAGAGGCCGGTAGGCCTGCAGAGACCTCGTCTTCCGTAAGGGGCGGGAGCAAAGGTACGAATCCGCTCGCAGTAGGGGTTTGGGCCAACGAGGATGACGCGGGAACAGCTCCGAGCGCTACTGCAGCCAAGCCGAGTGTCGTGGAGAACACGAACGGAACGGCAAACCAGGCCAGCCCACCCATTAGATACGCTTTGACGGTCGTAGCAGGCCGGCTGGCAATGGCGCGTTGCCAATACGCCTGGTCCTGGAACACGGTGGCAAAGTTGCCGACGAGGTTGATGACACCGAAAATCAGCCCGTTCAGGGAACGGAGTGTGAGGTAAGATCCTTGGGCGTTCCCAGAAACTGGCGTGATTTGGGACACCTCCGAAAGAAGGTGGTGCATTTTGCTGATCGAACCAATGTATCCCGAAGTCGCGTAGACGGTGAATATAAAGGTAAGGATGATGGCAAAAAGAACAGAAGTGTGCGTGCTAGAATTGGAAGAGGTAAGAAAGAACGACGGAGTCGGTGGAACGAACGCGCACTAGTCACAAAGCAACGTAGACCGCATGCCACCAACGACGACATAGATCGCGACTCCAAGAGGGATCAGGAAACACGCAGCAATGGTGTTCATGCCCGTCAGACTGTTCACTGTTGCCGAACCACCAAGGACAAGCATCGAGGAAACGATGATGTTCGTGGCCAAGCCAAAGAACATGAAAACCAAGTGAGCGAGCGTTCCCCAGCGCGTAGCGACAATCTCCAGCCACGTATGCGCATATGGTGCGTTCAGTTTGAGCTTTGCAGCCAACTGGGCAAACAAGAGAATCTGCACCGTCGCGCCGGCGGCATACCACCATGGGCCAGATATACCATATCTGTAGGCAACGGCGCTTGACTGAAGCTGGTGGCGAGCTTGAATCAACATGACTTGGTAAACCGATTGCACGGAACGCACATACCAGCGTGGCAGCCCAAGTCCAAGCAGAAACGATGCCGGAAGCGATGAGACCCGGCTTGACTGACCGGGAAGCGGACGTAAACTCTTCCGAGTTCTGGGGCGAGACTCCAGTATATCTCGACTGAATGGCAGTCAAGCCGACCATGAAAGCGCTGAAGAACAACCCGATCCCTGGCGTTCGGAGGATGCGTGAGGCCATTGGAATGGTTCACGCGAGTACTCGTTCTTACCGACCACTGGTGTTGCACGTTCAGCTCGTGTTGTCGTCATACGAGGAAGTGGACGTGATACATACCAACGCCATACCCTGCACCCTGCGGAAGGACTTGACTCTCGGACATGGTGCGAGGAGAAGTGGGTTCTGGACGTGTGCAACCTCAGACGGCCAAGGCAGCACTTGTTCGTGCCCGCGTGTTACTATATAGGTTTCCGTCCTAGTCCTTATCGGTGGCTGCGACCTGAGGCGGGCGCCCTGAACGCAGATAAGAGGGAGCATCTGACAGCCAAGCAGGGGAACCAGAGACTGATGAGAATTGAAGGACAGCCATGCACACAATGTAGATGCACCGTGGTTAGCATTCATTTTTCCAAGAGTGCCCCGCCGTATGTTGTAGGTCCCAGTGTTTGTTTCTGCCCGCAAACCCGTGGGAGGTACATTAGGCGAGGGGGTTGTCTTGTGAGCCACGCCCCGACGTCCTTGTTTGGATGCCACGAGCGCATCTCAGTTCCGAGTTGTCCGACATGCTCTCTGATAAGACTCGAGGCCGCCACGGCACCTAATGTCGGCTCCAGCAAACAACCGCCACTAGTAGATGTTGAGATCGCAACGCGAGAGATAAGGAGCGGTCCGGCTGATGGGAAAAGCGCCTTATCGTATGTACAGCCAGCAACATGGGCACATCCACGGATAAAGTCATCCTCCGACATCTTTTCAAGACAGCTGTTGGACGTGATCTTTGCATGAGCATCACTCACCTGCCGCAGAGGACCAGTGACGACGAGGGGACCCGACCTGTGGGGTCATTGGTTCGTGGGGCCGTTTGCTGAATGATGCATATGGGAGCAAGCATCGCCCCGGAGACCCTCACTACGATCTAGGGCGGCATCGGCCGAGGTAGGGGCCTCGACCGGGGTGAGATCCCGAGTGGCTCAGGGGACCACCAACCTGAACGCGCCACTCTGTCGCCGTGGACGACAGCGGTGGTTACCGTATCCTCAACGGATGGGGAGCCCTATCTTCATCCAGGATCGCTGATCAGGCCTCAGGGTAGACGTGTGCGCTTCACACGGACCACCACCACCAAAACGTGCTTGCAAAGTGGCCCGAATGTCATACTCCCATCTCTCAGTGGCTACGTGACCACGCTGTCACAAAGAAATAAGCAGACGGAAAACCGAACCCTTGTAGGGCAGAGCAAAAGGATTTGACAAGAACGAGATTCGAACTCGTGCCCTTTCGGACTGGATAGATGAAGCATCCACCTGATTCCAGCGCCTTAGACCGCTCGGCCATCTTGCCTTTGAAGGACCTGCCCCACCACTCGCATGAATGCCACTTTACTGGAACCATTCGCCGATCATATGGTGCCAAGTCTCCAAGTTCCCAGCGTCGGCGCCCTCTGCACCCTCCACGAGGCGTCGACTCGTCCAGGCAGCCCCGACGGTCTCGTCGTTCTGATCCCTTGGCAGTCTCTATATTTGCGACATCAAACACAAGCGATTCCCATCATCACCCCCTGCTGTCCCGACCTCACCCCGTCCGAACGAGCGTCATCCCATCATCGACGCATCCATCATCCCTGTGTCCATCCCATGTGCCGGCGTTTCCCGAAGATCGCATCGACCAGTATGTGTTTATAGAAAAAGAAAAAAGACACGCACCGCTTTGACGGTCTGGGCCCGATCATCTGGATGTCTCGTTTGGTGCGTGAGGATGATGCGTCCTTGACAGGGTCCTGGGCCCGCGACGACCCATTTAGCAAGGACAGTCTGGAGCGATCCAGGCACTCTTTTTGAAGAGCGTGAGTTTAATTGTGTACATGCCGTGGCCAGTTATCGTATTGCCCTTGGAATGCAAGGCATATCATCGTGCGCTAGGGGGACTCCCATACATTCTGTCGGGCACGGAGAGGACCACAGACCCATCCCGTCGGAAAGGGACGTGGGCCAAACTATCTATGGACGTTCTTTGTAAAGCGATTGAATGCATTCCGATCGTGATGAACCTGCCCATCCAACATTCCCTCGTGCACAAGTTCCCATGTTATCTACTTGATCGTACACGCGCTCTCGAAGACGGCCTTGCTTGATCCAACTAGTCCAACTGTACGACCTCAAACCCCCCGCGTTCATTTGCGACGACGAAACGTCCCGTGCCCTCATCAAAGTCCACCTTGTCGCCCCCCGCGCCTTCTCCGTCCGCGCCATGTCCGCCCACCACATGGTCCGTCCACTGAAACCGTTCCAGATCCCGTCTCCGATGCCGATCCAGGTGGTATAAAGCCTCCCCCGTCTCGAACACGGGGCCAAACTGCATCTCGTACGGCGGGATGATCAGCAGCCCAGGACTCACCAAGCGAAGTGCCCGGCCGACGACGACCACGCCGCGTCCAGACGAACCGAGACAGAGCGCTGTGCATGCGCGCGGCATCGGATAGCGCACGCCCTTGTCTTCCTCGCCTTCCTTGCCCCACGTCGCCGCCGGGACATGGGGAGGCAGATACGTCAACCGGTACGGAAACGTGTTGGCGTCCGTCGTCTCCTTTCCGCGATCGTGCTCGTCCGCGAGTGGCACCAGCATCACCATCGACACGCTCTCCGGCTGTCTTCTCGACCGTGCCGCGATCGTCAACGTCGGAGACATGCCCAGCATGGGCGATAAACATTTTTGGCGGTCCCCATCCCAACCCGCGTCTTGGACGAGCTCGGTATGGGCGCCGCGGCGCAAGGGGTCGACACGTCGCGCGACGCACGTCGTGAACCCAACCGGGCGACTGACCGCCTCTTGGAACATGAACACCCGCTTGTGTTCCACGACCGTCTGGCCGTCCGTCGGAACGCGGGGGACGGGAAAGACGCTCACGCAGTGTTCCCATACGATCAGAAGGTGGCCCGAAAACACCACAAAATCGAGATAGCGGCCAAACTGGGGAAACATTGTTACTTTCGCTTTTTTTTTTTTGGAAAAAAAAAAAGGGCCGCAACGGCGGCCCGGACGGGACGATGACTTACCAGATCAGGGAGATGTGGAAGAACTGCCGTCCCAGTCGTCCGCGTCGGCCAGTCGAGCAACTCCAGGCCGCCTTCCCCAGGTTCCCCGGTCGTATCCAACAACAACAGGTGTCTCCAAACGCCCACCACGACGCCCCGCACGCATGCATGATCGCACAGCGTCACGAACGGCGCCTTGATGCTCGTCGAGGCCACCTTGGCAAACCGACGCGATCGGGACCTAGAGCGCAAAGCAAACGTCAGGCTGGACCCCTTTTCGTTGCAGACAGCATCACCTCGATGGATCTCGTGGCCCGGCGGCGATCACACCCGGGACGTCCCCGTCCTTGACGACCCGACACGGCACCCCCTCGGACGGCGTCCACTCGGCGACGTGCTTGAGTCGTTCCTGGGCGAGCCCGGGACGGCCGACGACGAGCCAATGGACCACCCTGTCGCCCTGGACCGTCAGGACCTCCGTCCCGCCGGGGACGAAGACGACCTGGTCCACCATGCACGTCCCGTGATGACGGCTGGAGACGAGCGTGTTGGCAGACAGGCGCGGCCATGCGCGGTCGAGATGGAGCGCGCGCAGCGTCCGCCGTTCGAGCTCTGCTGCCGAGAGCGTCGAGAGCGGGCGTGGCGGTCCTGGTGGGGGCAGATTGCGCGCCAGGACTTCGGCGCAGAACCGTGCGTGCCACACGCAGCGGATTTTGGTGAGAAGGTAGTACCGTCGAGACGTCTGTATGACCCGGGTCCTTGTTTGAGCTCTTGCACAACAAATGCATAATATATATGTCCTCCTCGCCTAGTCCCTTTGGGCCGAGAGGACGGGACGACGAAAAGCTCACCTTTCGTAACGAGAGCACGGCGTGCACGGAGAGTGTCTGCAGGATCTGGATGAGAATGTCGTCGACGAGTCTGTCGAGGCTGGTGGCGCTGGCCATTATGGCGCTACAGAATCGGGGGGGCGACGAGTCATGGTGGGCAATATTGGAGAGCGCCACGACCGTGGCGTGCTGCACCATCCCGAGTCTACACGAGAGACCAGAAACAAAAAGAGCCGAGAATTGACGTTTGGACGCTTGGTCGTCCTACTGCTTTTTTCGCGCGTCAAAGGAAAAAACGCAGAGTTTTGAAAGAGAAAACGGGCTGTGTATGATTACCGATCCGAGGAGCACGACGACAGTTTAGTGAGGAAGAGTATTGGAGGAAGGAAATCGGGAGGAATCAGCGAGAATAATCGGTGCAATCGCAAACGAGATGCGCTCTCTCCCTCTCTCTGAAACAGGACATCTCGAACCGGACTGGGTCGGAGAGCACCGACGACTTCCCTCCCCAACTAGGACCACGGCCGTTTTTCCGAATCCCGACCCGGACCGCTCTGCCCAATCGGGGACCGTGCTTCTGCAAAAACAGGAAGCAAGAAAGTATGTGTATGCATCCCGAAAGCCATCGATCGCCAGGATGAGTGCCTTGTTCAAGCAACTGAATTGGATGATCGTCTGGCGTCCCAAACTTGAACAGCGTGACGAGGTAAAATGAATTCAGCCACAAGGAGACAGCCGAAAAAAAAGACATACAAGGCAAAGGGCGGCTTCGAGTTCCGTGTGCCTCGCTGGATGGTCCACATGGTGTCCAAAACAGCCACCTGGAGAAGGGGAAAAAAGAAATACCCGGGAACACAGGCGCTGATGGAAAGCACCCATCTGTTGCGCTCGTTCGAGCCTCTCGAGATCTGGGACTAGCTAGGACGCAGCCCGTTCACCATGGAAACTGACGCGCAGAGTGAAACGGCCTTGGGAGAGGGGGGGACGGGGCGTTGGGAAACAACGGTCGCAAGGGCGGGAGCGCCCCGAAACGACCTGCGACGTCCATGCGAACTGGGAATGGTAACCAAGATAAACCTTGAGTTCCATTGCCGTGCCAGTTCTCTTGACGGCATCCGAATGTGGCGACTGATACCTCATCTGTGGCCACCGAGGACTGCGTCGAGCGCAGTGAGACGGGGGTGTGCGCAAGAGCAATGTGCACGCCACCGGCGCACCGCCAGAACAGCGTCGACACTGGCGTTGCCGCGCCGCTGGAAACACCGTCCGCTATGGCCGAGAAGAAGGGGAGAGATCGAGTAGCCGGATTATTCATACAAGCACCGAGCGTGGAGGGAACAAGGATCGCAATCCGTGCGGCGTGTTCCAGGCGTGCGCTCGACACGACCTCGGGCACGCGGGAGGCGGACGATTTGACCTGTTAACCTTTTTGTTGCTGTTTCGTCTTCTTCATCTCCCCTTGCCGCGTCTTCCCTTCTTGCACCGGTTGGATATGACGTATGTGCGGGGAAAGCGACAGGCGTCGCAGCACGAGAAGTCAGGCCCACGATCATACCGCGTCCTTCCGCGAGCCACGTGCGCCGCCTGGCGAGATGGCGCGAGAACGCCCAACGGACACCCATCACGATGCTGATGCTCGATGCCATGATAGGCGCCCTGCGCGCGTGCGCAGGCCCGGGGCCAACCCCGCGCTCCCGGTGTTGATGCAGCGTCCCCGACGTGAGGACGCGATGGATCGGGACCGCGCACGAATCACGATGGGGCCTGGATCGCGACGTTTGCCCCGCGGGCCGTCCAAAGGATGACTGGGGGCGAGCACGATCTGGAGCTTCTTCCCCCGCGTCCGTTGTGCGCCGGAGGTATCTGGGTCGACCTGGCGCGCACGTCGCGTGCCGTGCTGGTGCGTTCGCGCTTCGATGTTGGGTCCGTCCACGGACCCGAGCTCGCCACGACGACGTAACGCGACCGAGCCCAGAAAAAAAAGAGGGTGAGGAGAGCGAACTGATGCTTGGACGCGCAGGCGTGCCAGTGACGGACAGACACGGTCATGTGTGCGCGACATGAAAAAGGAAAGCCGACCAGGGTCGCTCCAGCCGAGTTTCCTTCCGCGAGCACTGGAAGCGCCCACGGCTCTTTTTTTTTTTTTTTTTTTTTTTTCTTTCCCGCACGCATTGATCGAGGGTGGTGGTTAGCCGTGGTGGTCTGGACTCGTGTCCCTGGGGAGCTCAGTTCCCCGGTCAGGGGCCGGGCTGGGTGTGTAGTGCAAGGTGCCCTCGTTCACTCACGAAGAGGTGCACACGGCGGGCCAATGGCGGATCGACCGCGCCGGTCACTGGACTCGCCCGACACACGGCCCGGGCACCGGCCAGGCAGACACTACAGCGTGCGGGGTGAGAACGACGGCGAGCACCTTCCTTCGCTGACACCGTCAAGTGTTCTGTCACCATCGCTTTCAGAGTGCCCCACAAAGACTTTTTTCACCGTCGCGTACCCACCGCGTCGCATGACCGACACTCCCCTCCTCTTTCTCCAAAACGACAATCGCACGCGTCCAGCGAGACCCATTTGGGCGCTGTCTTGGGCGGTGCCTCGCCACGCGACGTCGCGTACTTCCGGCGGGACCCTGCGCCACCGGGGGGGAACAGACAGTCCCCCACGACCCAACACCAAACACGTCGGGGCCCGCCCCTTCCCGCACACAGTGATGTGGCGTGCGCCGGCGGCGGTGGAACGTGGCAGGCTGAAACAGGGAAGAACAAACGGGAGAAAAAAAAAGGGAGAACGAGAGGGCCCTGACGACTAATTGAATTGGGTTGGATCGCCACGTCCTCGGGGCGCTTCAGGCCCGGTTGTTCAACGATGACCCGCAGGTGCGCAGCTCCCTGGTGACCCGCCACGATCGGGGGAGGGGGCACAGGATGGGCGGGTTGATCGCGCCATAACAGGACGCGTTCGCCATGGGTGTCCGCGATCGAGACTCGACCCGTTCCGTCTTTCCATTTCGTTCAATGGATGTCGTCTACCTGCGTGCGCAGTCGCATATCATCTCACGGCCGGATCGTTTCATGATCCGCTGCCCCGCTCCGTCCGACGGGACCACACGTCGTCTGCACCACCCTTGGCGTCGATGGCGACAGCCAAGCATGGCGTGCGTTCGGCCGAGCAGGGGGGAATAGCATGGGAGAAGACGTGCGGGGCACCCACGTCACATCATCGGGCCCACTGGGCGGGCCCGCACTGGCCAAAAAGAGGCGACAACGAGACACACGCACACCACCGCTCGACGCCAACGCGGACAACGTTCCCAACGTCTCTGCTGGGGTGCCCGCATTCTCCCCTTTTTCACCGCCGTCGAACGAGCACCGCCTCGTCCGAATAGATACCATCTCGATAAGCCAGACGGAGTCGATCTCGTTTCTGTTATCTGGTCGTCACCCGCTTATGTCCCCGGCCAGTGCCAGGGGGACACGGCGTTCTCCTTTTTTTTTTTTTTTCAGGGGAAGACGGTCGGTATTATAATGTACGACTAGGACAAAACGACTGGGTAGATACAAAACCAAGGCTGTACTGATTTATTCCGTGCGCTAGGCATCGGACCCAAATAGGAGCGAGAGAGAGAGAGAGAGAGAGAGAGAGAGAGACCGAAGACGAAGAAAGAGAGGGAGATGCCATGGTATGAATATAGCTAGGTATGCAAGTGTGTCTAGTGTGGATGCGATGCGTGTGGATGAGAGAGAGAGAAAGGAGGGATGCCAAAGGTGCCGCAGGTCGGTTTTGGGGCGAATGCTAGGTCTACAAGGGGGCGAGGAAAGGGAGGATCTAGGCCTGGAATTTCGGCTTTTGCTGGGCGGTGCGCGTGAGCGGGGGTGCGGTGTCCGAGGGCAGGACGTACCGATTTGCGCATCATCAGCGGCGACGACGAGTTGGGCGGGTCTGCGTGCGATGCCTGGGGAGCGGTGAGGACGCGCGCGGTGGGGCAGGGCAGACACGCACAGATTGCATATAGGGATGCATGGGCGCGGCGCTGTGGGGCGCTGATGCGGTCTTGGACAAGACTTTTCGGAGCTGCGGGGGGGTGAGACGCGTCGGGGGCGGGTGCGGGGGGCGCACCTTGGCCTCGCTCTCGGCGGCGTGCTGGGCGTACATGCTCGGGTGGAGGGAGACGCTGTCGAGGCTGGTCGCCTGGGGGAGGGAGGAGAGGGCGCAGGAGAGGCTGGGGAGGGCGACGAGCTTGTCGTGGCGGAGGGAGGCCATGCTGGACCGTTTGCCCCCACGCGTACTTATACCAGCCGAGCGCGTTCCCGCGCAGTCTCGAGTTCTCATAACGATGCGCGGCCATCTCAGATCTCGCTATTTCGGTCGCAATCGACGAGTCGGTCGCCTAAATTTTGAGGGTGTTTCTCAACGAAGCTGTCCCCGGTTATCCACCTGCCCTCTCGACCACCGCGCGCGGTCTCCTAGGAAATCGTGCAATGTCCCCCGTCCGGTGCCGCCTCCCCGATGGCCCTCGCACGCCCGCGTCCCGGCCTCGTGCATCTTATCGCCCTCCCAGGGCCACCGTGCCTCGTGTCCTCACTGTCTCATCCGGGTGCACCGGATGCCCCTTCGCACCCTGCCCATCTCGCACCGAAGCGCACAAGTTCGATTCGCAGATGCACATGTACTCTGATCTCAGTCCACCGCCTGGACACCGTCGTACACCGCCAGACGCGTCCGTGCAGCCGGCCAGTCGAGCGTCCCCTCCACAAGCTCTGTCACGACCGCAATGACATCATCGATGGACCCGATCAGCTGCTCGGTCGTATCACGCTCCCTATCACACCTGCACTCAGCGCACGTGCCCACGACACCGACACGACACGTACCGGAGCGTCATCGTCCCGTTTTGAACCGCTGGACACGCGTCAGCCTCGATCGGAACACGGGCGGGCGCACGCACACGCAAAGTCGAGCGTCACACCAAACGGCGTGCCCAGTTCGTCATTGCGCGCATACCGCTTTCCGATCGACGTGTTCGAGTCGTCGACCCTGGAAAAGATGCCCGCCTTGCGCAGTTTCGTCGCTGTCGGGTTCCTGGCATGAGCGCAACAGCGCGACAGGCACATCAACACCACGCACAGACTTCATTCACGAGCGGATCAAACTCGTCCTTGGCACTCAGCGGAACGATCAGCACCTTGGTCGGCGCGACCACGGGCGGCAGCGAGAGCACCTGTGCACGGTCAGCCGGCACCCGATCGCCGCGATGCGCTTACCCCGCGCTCGACATCCTGCTCCCGACACCAAAACGAGTGCTCCAAGAGGGTGTACAGGATCCGGCCAAAGCCAAAGGAGGGCTCGATGACGTTGGGGGTGAACTCGCGAACTAGGACACGGATGAGTGCGGATCGCAGCGCGAACAGAGACGCGGAGACGGACTGGACTGCTTGAACGTCTTGCGCTGGATCGTCACGTGGTCCGGCGTGAGCGTGATCTGGCCACCGTCGGTCGCGATCGCGGCAGAGCTGGGTCGACCCGTCAGTGAGCACATCTCCGCGGCGCGAGCGAGGCTGACCCGTTCGCGAGTGCGTCCTTGAGTTTCGCCAACTCTGTCTGGTCCATCTCCCCGACGATCTTCTGCACCACGCCCGCGTCTCGTCCGAGCGTCTTGCCGAGCACCTTCTTATTAAACTCGGGCACTTGCCGCTCCGAGATAACCGGCTCCTTCAGCGCCTCCCGCACCACCAGCGGATGCCCCGTCTTGGCCGCGTGCACGCTCAAGTCGTACGCTGCCCGATCCGCGCACCCGACACACTCCGTCCACCCCGTCGCGTTCTCGATCTCCGCGTCCCAGCAGTCCGCCGCGTAGTGCGCCATCTCGTTCGCCATGTGCTGACGGAACCGCAGACGTCTCGGATCGATCCCAATGTGCACCAGGAACAGCTGTATGCGCGCCAAAAAGTACCCGAGCGTCTCGTTGGCAACGATGCCCTTGTCGACCGCCTCTCCGACCGGCACCTCTGTCACCGTCGTGAGACCCTGCGACTGCACCTCGCGGTCCAGCAGCGGGAGCACGATGTGTCGGTGTTCGGCGAATCGCGGGTGTCGCTTGTCCGCCGGGTCGACGTAGTGCTCGATCTCGCCCATCGTGAACTCGCGCACCCGCAGCAGGCCCGCGCGCGGGGAGATTTCGTTGCGAAACGACCGCCCGATCTGCGCGGATGCAAACGGGATCCGCCCATTGTTGAACTCAAGCAGGCGCGAAAAGTTGAGAAAGTGGCCCTGGGCCGTCTCGGGGCGCAGAAACCTGGGTCGACGGTGAGCGTGCGCGCGCGGGGCATTCGTGGGGCGGCGTACCCGGGGTGCTGGCCCGTCGGGCCGATGCTGCTGGCAAACATGAGATTGAACTGCTGTGGCTCGCCCACGTCGTTGTCGGTGTCGGGGTTGCGGATGTCGTGCTGCCGACAGAGCTCGCCGAGCTCTGGTCCAGAAAAGTTGTCGAGCTGGGCGTGCGCGTGAGATGGGGGAGCTGGGGCCGACGGGGGACGCACCTGGGCGAGGATGCGCTGGTACTCGTTCACCTTGTCGTCCGGCAGCTGGACGGCGGCGGTCTTGACCTTTTTCTTCCTCTTCTTGTCGTCCTCCTTGGCGGGCTGTCCGGCGTGCCCGCGGGCCTCGCGATCGCCGGCGAGCCGCGCCTCGAGCATGCTCTTGACGAGATGGTCTGCGCGGAGGACGTCGCCGGTCTTGGTGTCCTTGACCATCCAGTCTGCGAACCGGCCGACGTGGCCCGAGGTTTCGAACACGGGTGCGGGGGTCATGATGGTCGTGTCGAGCTCGAGCATGTGATCATGGACGATAAAGTGGCGACGCCATTCGGCGATGATGTTGGCCTGGAGCGAGGCGCCTGGGGGGCCATAGTCGTACAGACCTGCGACGCCTGTCGAGCGCGTCAGCGGGGGAGGAGGGAAGAGCGCGGTGCGGGACCTCCGTAGATCTCAAAGGCGGGCGCGTAGAAGAAGCGACGGTTGAGGAGGGCCTCGAGACGGGCCTTGTCGAACGGATGGGCGGTCTTGATGACGGGCTTGGCCATGTCGGTGTGCTCGAGACGGGCCCGGACGAGTCGCTGAAGGTGCCCAAATCTGCGCATGACCGAATATTTTCCAAGTCCGAACGCGCGGTCGAACTGTTTCATCGCGCTGTGGCCCGCCTGGCTCAGTGTTTCTCCCAGACGTGACCCTGACCAAAGTTCTATCGCCCACGCACGCGTGTCGAAGCGCGTTCATGTGCACGCAACCGAATTTCAGACCGCCGAACGCTATGTGCGCCAAATGCGCTCGCTCGGGTCGCTCAGCTGCGGGTGGGTTCACGTACAGGCGCCTCCCCGTTCCGTCTGGCAAGAGTTCTTCTCCGAGGAGCATCAGGGGTCTGGGGGCGCTTCGGACTGGTCGACCACCCTCTGGCCCGTCCGTGGTGTGCGATCTCTATCACGATGTCCACCTATCACACATCAGCACATCACGCATCACATTGTCTGAATGCCTATCGCTCTGCTGTCGCGCTCGGCGTGGCCTCGTTTCTTGCACACTGGTACCGAATTGCAAGACCGAGGAAGAAGCGTCTTATGAAAGACACACCCCAGCGATAGTGCGGCGAGGTAGTTTTGTTTTTCCCCCAGGCGCCGATCCCCGGATGGCACACATGGCCATATCTTGGGACCATCAGATGAATTTGACGTCGCTGAACGCTGTTGCGGGCATGGCATGATACGTAACGCGATAACGGGCATGGTTCACGGACGGACGTGTCGCGAGGGAACACCGCTCCGCTGGTGTTCTCCGAGGAGGGCACGAGTGCTCGCTGTCCCCAGAACTTGTCGTAGACTAGAGCGAGTTGCGATCGGGTCTTGTTCGGATTCGGCCATGGACGGATTTGGACACACGTTGAAATTTGGCTCGCTTGGGGGCACATATGCCACCGTGTCTTGTCATGTCCCAGGTGCGTCTGCCCGCCCGTCTCGTGTCTGCGCTCATCCCTCCTCCAGCCTCGTCTCTCTCTGCTCTCCCTCTCCATCGCAGCCGCAAGCGCTGCCCCCGCGTCGCCCATCGCCGATCCCGCAGCTCGCTCCCCACCGGCCACGAACAGGCCACCCGATGTGCACCCAGCCCAGATCGCAGGCGCGACCACCAACACCACCAAGCATCGTCGGCTCTCCTCTGCTGGCAGGTCCAGGAGGAGACTGAGCGATGCCCGCGATGCTGCCACTCGTCCTTTGTGAGTACCCACGCACGGTCGGGGCCCCATGGAGGGGGCAGCCATCCCGCTCGGTCTCCCCCTCCACGTTTGTTTCTCTCTCTCTCTCCGGTCGTGCTGATCCCCACCCAGCCCAACGTCCCTCCAAACGGCCTCTGCGTCCCTCGCAGCCCTCTCGCTCTCCTCACCCACGCTCTCGCACCGCACACAGCCCATCCAGGTCTCTCAGGCAACGCCTGCCAAGGGCGCGTCCGAACTGGAGCCTGGGAGCGTCGACGAGACCCGCCTCTCTGCATCCCCTTCCCAGACACATCCCTCGCTCGCCGCTCATACTACGAATGGCACGAGGTCTGCGCGCAAACGAGGTTCTATTTTTACGTGTGAGAGTTGCTTCAAGGTCAGGCCCTCGTTTCCCCCGCGACCGTTTGCGCGTCGCTGTCCGTAGCATGGGCTGAGCTCACTCGACCCTTTCTTCCCCTCCAGGTCTACCGGCACCCATCGTGTCTGATCAAGCATCGTTGGGAGCACACCCCTCAGTGGCAGGAAGCGTCCAAGTTTGTGTTGAGCAAACACCAACAGGTCCAGTTGCTCGAGGTGAGACACTTTTTGTGGCCTCTTGCCAAATCAAGCCGGCCTTGTTTGGGCGCTCTCGTCTCTTCATTTTGACTGTCCAACGCGAGGGCGCTAAAACGAGAGTTATACAGGCCGCCGCAATTCTCTCCCATCTCTCGCCCTCGTCCGCTTCCTTGCCTGAAGACCGTTCCCTGTGGCCGTCCTTTCTCTCTGGCGGACTCGTCCCTCCGCCTGCCTCGATGCAGAACCATGACCTCGGGTCGACACCGGTCCCCACCATGACTGCGTTGTCGCCGCCAACCACCTACGGCGTCCACGCCCCGCATCCCATCTCAAGTTCTGTGCCTGCCGGCACGACGATGGGTTCCCACGATGGGCCCTCTGCGGGTCCTCGGTTGCACGACTACGCGATCGATCGGTCTGGGGTCACGCACGCGCGTCCTAGGGTGCTAGGCATGCAGACAGAGATGGACCGAGAGGGCGTTCCGATGCCAGGCCAGACGACAGAGGACGATGCGCTCAACTTGCTCGCACTGCGGTCGGGGAGCGGGACCGGGTCGTGGGGCGGGCCGACGTCGGTCCCACCGTCTCGTTCGCGTGCGGGTGCGCACGCGCACTCGCTCTCGTTGTCGTCCTTGGCACCGCCGAGGGAGAGAGAACGGCGCCGATCGAACGCGTACGAGTACGGCTTCGCGCACGACGCGTGGCGTCCGGAACGAGCGGCATATACGGCCCATTCGAACGGGGGATGGTCCCTCCCGCGTTCCTCTGTCCGCTCGAAATCGGGGTCGTCTAGATCGAGGTCGGCGTCGGAGAGCAGGAGCGACGACGAGCGTGAGGACGAGGGCGAGGGTGTCTTTGGTGCAGGGGTGGCCATGCGAGTTGGCTTGGAGGACGAGACGGAGGATCGGGTCAAGGTGTACGGGTCGCGCATGCGCGCGTGGAAGACGGACGACGGGGACGACGGTGGGGATGGAGAGTTGATGGGGGTCGTCTTGCGCGAGGACGAGCGGGAGTACCTGGCGGAAGACAAGGCCGTGAGGCGGGTGGAGCAGATGTGGGACGGGATGGAGATGGAAATGGAAATGGATTAGAGGGCGTCTCCGCCCCCTGCCTCCGCCTCTCCGCCCTTCCCTGTTCGGGTGATCGTGCTCGACGTTGGCGCCCCTTCCTCGCCGGCACGTTGATTGCGCTTATTCCGGTGGACGACGTTGTATATCTAGTCGACGGGTATTGCGATACCTAGGGGGGCTTACTCTCGTTCTCTGTTCTGTCTTGCTTTTGATTCCGTTCTCTCTAAACATATTTTTTGGGTGTCAGTATTGGGGGGTATGTACGCGTGTATTGTAATACGATTTACCACCCACGACGGGTCGACTCTTCCTCCGAGACTGGACGTGTTCAGCTCGAGGGATGTCTGGCCGGTGCGGTGTCAGTGACCTGTGTGAGAGGCAACGCCGAGGAGCACTGAACAAGCTTTACGGTTAGAGTTTCGCGTCAAAAGGTTGACAGGGCCCGGGTGTACGGCCCGGGTTATGTGTGTAGTTTGGACTGACATCGGCGCTCTCGCTGTGCTAATCCGAGCCTTCGCTGTTTCTACCGCAGGCCATGTTTCCTTGTGAAGGGCTCAGCTACCATGTCAGGCATTCGCGATCCTTCCAGCTGCAGATCGTCGCCCAGCGGTACAGTGGGGGCACACGAGCAGTGATGTCCGTACGTACACTTCCCATCGTTTGTGTGGGCGCCGGCGCGCTTCAGTTGACTGGTGTCATTGAATCTTGTTTCTTTTTGTGTGCGTGCATGTCGGGCCTTGGCGTGTGTACTGGGGTGCAGACGTTGTGATGGCAGCACCGCAGCGGTCCACTCGGACTCCTCCGCGGGCCAGAGAACGATCTTGGCACCAGATCCGACTAGCCGATCGAACAGGGCGATCTCAACACTCTCAAACGACACATGCGCCTTCAAGTTGCATTGCGTGTGCGTGTGCGGGGATATATGGGGATGCCTTGGACGTGAGCCTGCGTACGCTCACGGTGGTTTGTCAAAACGTCTGCCAGGGCTGCCCCCCACCGCCTCGCCTCGCAGTAGTCGTTCTTTCCGTGTGAGTCGTGGTGTTTGTTAACCAAGATAGGCTCATGATGGAGAGTTTCGACTCACGTTTGTCAGCGTCCCGTCGACGATGCCATGCAGGCGTCGGTCCGATGTTGAGACGTGGTGTGCGTCAGCCGTCGTGACGCACAAAGGCTTGTGTACGCTCGAGCCCAGGCGGCGGAGGAGGCGCAGAATCACGAGACACACGAGACACGCTGCTCATTCGAGCGTCGCGTGTTCTTGTATCGCAGACGGCGCTTCTCTCTTCCCACCCGAGAATTCACCTCCCTGTTCCGCTGGCATGCGGATTCGGTGAGAACGGTTATGCCGCCCTTGTCTTCATATCGACTTCGTCGTCTTGTGCCCCGTATGAGGCCTTGGGCGAGGGCCACACGTCGGGATACAGCAAGCAGTCCGCGCGTTGCTTGAAATGCGCACAGAGCGTGGAAGAACGCGGTGGTCCTCGCGCGAGACGACACCGGCGATCGGGGGTATCTTGCACTGGCACTTTACGGGAAGGCTTGCCATCCTTTGGTTGGGTCGCATGGGTGAACGGCATCGATCCATGGGCGAGGATCCCCGCGCCGAATTGGCACCTAAAGCACGCGCATATTACCGATTCGATGCTGGAGTTGTGCTCGGTGTGGCGTCACTTTCCACTGCTCCAGAGACAACTGAGAAACGACATTCCGGAGTCGAGAACAAATCTGACGATAAAGAATACTGTCAAAATCTCCATTGTGAGTATCGAGCGGTGTCGTTTCAACACAAAATTGCAATTAGATACTCTGTCGAGCGCGAACGCAGTCATTGTCTTCCAGGTAAAACAAAAAAGGAAAAAAAAAAACCCCCCATTCGGCTGACCTCATGACGAGTACCCCCCTTTTTTTTCAGTCTGTTCAGTCGTTTCGTCCTTTGTGAGGAGCCTCGGTTTTCCGAGGCCGAGATTGCTCAACCGATTCGCTTCTAAATGTCTGTACCGCTATCACATCTCTTTTGTGCCGATACTGATACATATCTAGTGTTACGACTCACCGAGAGCGGACCGGGCTACTTTTCCTCGGTGGAGAGGCGTGAGCCTGTAGGGGTCCCTCCTGGTGGTGGTCTGTGGGCAACGCTACATACCTGCTGAACACAACACTCCGCCAGGACCCTTGGCGCCTCGCGGACACACCGCCACATTGGTATCAACGCCTGCCGTCGAAAGGAAGCACGATATGCCCGCAAACGCACGTCGTGATGGTGTCCTGGTGAAGCGCGGTCAACATTTGCACAAGGAAGAGGCGGACGCATTGAAAGAGTGCTCTCTTCGTGGTGTACCCGCGGGCGAGATGACGCGTGCATTTCGACAGTCTGCAGTCGTACCTATGCCTTTTCCTTCCCCCCTCTTCCTGAGACGACAACGGCAGGTACCGACCGAAGCGGGGGTTTCGTTTGATCTATTGGCACAGAGTTTCCGCTCCATACGGTACGTGGCCCAATAGTATGCCGACTGAACGGGTGGGTGGTCCGCGGGCTATCTTCCAGGAATACACGATCCCTTTTTTCACACCCGGGGGCAAAAGACGGCCTTTACCACCTATCTGGTTAGGGGGCATCTAGGCTCGTCTCCCACACAACCAGCCGGAGATGTCGACGAGCTGGGTTTCCAGTTCCCCGTTCCTTTGTTATTGGTCCCCCGGCAACGTTTCGCAAGCGTTTCTTGAGGGACAAGAAGGCCTAGGTGCACATGCAAAACGCTTTGAAAAGGAGGTATTTACAAAATAGTTTGTCACGCGCGCTTTTTTTCTGTTCGGATTGACTCTATCTCAGTGCGGGACGCGTGGCTGCCCGACGTGCGTTCCGCACCTGGGTTATGATCAGGATTTTCATGTTTCGATATCATGACAGGTTTGTGTGGTTGATTACAGTCGCTCAGAATGAGGTGAGTTCTGCTCAGTGGATATACATATAGTCCGAAATGCTGATGGCCCTCCATTTGAACCCTCCGTCTCCGACAGTTTCAGATCGTTATATGAAGCAAACATGTGAGAGTAAAATATACGTACGTCCAATGATGGCCCTTGCACGAGCCACTAACTATCGGATATGGAGGTATAGTTGGCAGAACTTGGTGAGCTTCCTCATGCTTCCGCTTGGATCCATCAGCGGTTCACCAGAGTAAACATCGTACAAGCCCATATGTGTGACCACCCTGGCGTACACAGGGTCGTGCCAGTATGGTGAGGGGAACTTGCATGAGCCCTATAAACTTTGTCTTTCGCGCGTAGGTAAACCTGCCATGCCGGGCATTCTCTGCCACTGGTCGTCGCTCTCGATACGTCGTTCATACTCGCGTTTCACCTCCTATATACGATATTCTTGTCTGTTCGGATTTCAGAGGTAAAAGACCCTTTGGACCCCTCAAGCAGAAGCATCCTTCAACAGGCAGTGCCGTCAATCTCGGCCCCGCCCTTCTCGAGAATGGGCTGGTAGAAATTCTCCCTCAGAATATCGCACGTTCGTTTCAGGCCAATGCTGCGGCGGGACTGATCAATAGACAATGCGTGTAGCGAACATAGAAGTGATACTCGTATTGATGGCGTACTCTTCCGGTACATTCGCTTGGACATTCTGCAGTAGACATGTCTAGACAGTGTAAATCGTGACGGCAAACTGTCCTTTAACGCTACCCCCTTGGCCGTTACACCGAGTGGAGAGGTTCTTTGTTGATAACCTGGGTGAATATCGCCAGCGCTGCTGCGGGTTGGAACGCAGGCTAAAATAAAGATGATTCTGTAAAGATAATGATCATGTCATGTGCGATCGCTGGCGTACCACTTGATGACCAGAATCATAGACCCTCCTATTTGAGGTCGGAAGGTTAGCAAATTTGGACACGGAATGGGACACACGCACGCAAAGGAGAAGTTGTCCACGTTTGCAACGGCAGCGATGGTGGTGCCAGCGAGTGTGATGTTGCTGAGGGGCGTGTTACGGATAGTCTCCTTACCGTACCAATCCATAGCGAGTACGGAATTGTAGCACTGTAGGCCTCCTCAGTGGATGCAAGGGCGCAGAGCCTAAAAACCTACTCCAATCCAATTACAACTGCGAAATGGTCGAGCGTCGGAAAAATATTCAATAAGATGAGATACACACGTACTTGATATCAGCATCACCAGCCTGACATCAAATAATACTTAGCAGAAGTCAAAACATGTAATGTCGTATTTACGTACCCAGATCAGAACCTTCATTCCAGAGTTCGCTAACTCGGAAAGCTCAGGGAGCCACGTTCGTGCATCCTACAGGACGTCCATTTATCAGCTTTGATATGCTGTTAGCAGTAGAGGATTCCTAGTGACGTACATCCCCGGTCCTCGTAAATAGATCACCGGAAGCATTAGAGCATTGTTTGTATAGGGTTTCAGCACCTATCCTACCCGATACCTCCGGAATGTTCAAGTAAGTCACGTAGTAATGTGGAGGGAACGGCGCTGATGCGTTCTGACGGAGATCATAGGTGTCCAGGGTTCCAACTGCGGGACCTAAGACGTTGCTGTTCTATCGGATTGGGTTGCAGACGTAAGTGACTATGTATATATAAACATGTGGCACCCAACGTACGCAGTAGTCGTCTGCTCGTCTACAGATCTCGTTGGATTCAGTGGAGTTGCCGGCAGCGTAGCAGTGCTGCTCTTGTACGGCGCATCCATCGGGACCGTAGAGAGCCTGAAAAATCTTTTTCAACACATCATCAGGCTGAAGTTGACCATATCCCGGGGCGTTGTATGCGAACGGATAGTAGGCCATGTTCTGGATCAAGGGATCGAACCAACCACTGTATCAAGTATCAACGGACAGCGTGGGACATGCAATCGCTCGCGTATGGCTTACTTGTTTACAACAAGGGCACTGACGACCACGGGCTCCCCATGGATTGCACCGCTGGCGATCAACCGGTTCTGTTCCTCGAAATATGTCACGAAACTGGGTCCATAGTGACCACCGTAGCTCTCCGTCGCAAAGATGAACCTAGAAATATGCACTGAACATGATGTCCCAGAAGAAAGGGGAAGCATTCGTGACACGCACTCGCGACTCGCGTACTTTGAGAAGAGCCTGCTTTCGAAAAGTACTTGAAATCCTTTCCACACAAATGGTGCGGCAGCTTCTGTGCTGTTGACCGTGATCGTTCCATAAGAGAATCCAGTACCGATCGGTTGGTCGATGTAAATCACTGGAACGTGAAAGTAAGTCGCCCGGGTGAGAGACGAAGATGGTACCACGCACTATTGCTCACGTTGTTCCAGCTTTCTTGCCTGTTCAGATGGCATTCGTAGACGATCGGAAGGTGCACTCACCTGTAGGGGTTGATGTACGTTAAATTTCCATCCTCGTTCACGTGGCACGGTCCGTTCTCTGCAAATTAAACACTCGTTGGTTTGTGTGCTGCACACCATGGAGTGGCTAACCATCAAAGAGACCGGTCATAGAAGAGCATCCTGGGCCACCATTCAGCCTGTGATGCGGGGGATCAACATTTACCCCCATCTCAGCAGGGAGTCAGCACATCCTCGATGAGACACTTACCAAAGTGTGAATGGCGCGGTCTCTGGAGAGTTGCGGGCCTCAAAGAACCAGAACCACTGCCACATCGAAGCTTCAGTACATGTTCCGCCCCACCCCACCATACTGACCATAGACATATTCGTTCCAACATCAATGTAACCAGAATACTGGCGGACGCCAGGCGTTGTCTCGCAGATACCAGAATTCACGACATACCGCAAATGCACGTCCTCTTGAATCTCGGAGCGAAATGCAAGCTGCCTTGCTCTTGGTTCGTCGACTGTGACGTGAGTGTGTGGTACCTCACGGACCACTGTGACCGCCCCCACCGCGAGCACAACGGTCAAGGAAACAAAAGTCTGGAGGCGCATCTTGGCTGGCAGAATGCGACCTGCGAGAAGGGACGCTGAAGGAAAGAGCATCCGCATGGCGCATTATAACATCTGCTGCGCGAGTGAAATAAATTTAGCGGCCAGCAAAGGTTTCGAGGTGTACGAACGTAGGACAGGCCTCTGATTGGTCTAATCTGTACTTGTCCTACTCGGAGATGTCATCCAATTCAATTCAATGGGCCAAAACACGTACCATTCCTGTTTCGTCTGCGCCGTCCAACACGATGTCTCGGTTAACTGGGTTCTAAGTGTCCGATAAGTTGCTGGCCGCTAATTTCACTTCACTCATGCAGCGGATGGAGGCGGCGTGTTTATCGTAAGGTCTTGATGTTACACTATTTCCCTATATGATCTTCTGGAACACTCGGAAGCACCGGGGATTTCAAGTCTGAATGATTGCTGTATGCGTCCGTAGCTGTGTTCCGATATCTCTTGGATCCAGGTCAGGGTTTTCCTGTCTATTCATCGTTGTAGCTTACTCTCTTGACCCAATCCTCTGGACGCTAGCTCCAATTTCGAGTTCCCTATTGAGCGACGGATATCCGCCGCAGAACTTTCTGCTTGACAATGGTCCAAGTATACCTGTGAAACAAGTTCACACAGGTGTCAAGGACAGTTCTGTCAGGCGTACCAATCAATATGTGTATCGTTTATTGGACCAGGCGCGTTACCCCTTCGGTCATACACTAGGGTTGCGCTCAGTTCACGTCGTTGCACAGTCCATGAGGTAGCGCGTCCCCACCGCACAAGCAAAGAGTGGATGATTCCTAAATTGAACGGGCGGTCGAGATTGATGCCATCGGTTTAAAGGGGTATTTCCTGGACTCCGAATCTCTAAGTAACTTGTCCAATAACTTCCTTTGGCACTTGCTACTTATAACACCAGTCAGGGATGATAGTGCTGGTATCCTGGCTGTACGATTAACCGTGGATCGTCACAGTTCTGTTCCACATGCTCACGGGAGAGAGCTGTGCCTCTATGATGGGGATTGCGTGAGAGTCCTGCCACATACACGGCATGCTCATCATTATACTCGTGCTTCGCTCCAACGAGTTACATTACTCGGATATCATCAACCATCAGAGCGAAACGTGTGAAAATTCTGTGGAAAGAAGTTGTTTGGGCTGTCAGCTCGGCTCGGCACCACACAGACTTGATAAATAAAAATATGGCAAAGATGACCAAACCAGGAAGGACGGGTTTGCACAAGCCCTCAAAAACCGTATTTGACATGGGAAGGAGAGGTGGACGCACAAGAATGCCGATACTCCAGCTGAAGAATCACCGTAAACGACGAAAAGGGTTTGTCGAGATGCGTCATGCGCGTACCTGTCGTCCGGAGCGAGTCCTTCAACGACTAGCTTACGGCCGTGATAGATTAGAGAAGGGTCATATCACCTTGCCTGACGAGGCCAGGCCCAGGGGGGTTCTAATCCATGGGAAACAAGCTGGGAGAACCTTACCGGGGTCCGCCATAACCAACCATCGACGCGTGCGGTTTTGTAGTACGCCGTCGTGCATTGTTGGTTTCAGTGCACAGCGTCAAGAATCGCAAGGTGTTTGCCGACGTTTAGGCGGCCCTTCCAAGTAGCTCCATCTCGTGCGAGGTGCTTCCAAGTTCGGTAATCCTGCACTTAAAAGTAAGGTCTCCAGTATTTATCTTAGTTATCCCTACGGCCCGTCTTTGTTTGGGAGATTCAGCACCATGACTTACCTGATTCCAGATAATCTGTATACCATCCGGGATACTGAGTGGGGATCACCCAGTATCACACCCTTTTGAGCAAGCGGCCCGGTTTGGCAGCTGTCAGTCTGACCCTTCACCTTCCCAGTCGATGCAATCGCTGCCCACATTATTTGGGTTACAGCACCATGACCTGATGGCGGCATGAGGCAGAAGAGTAGCTTCAAGATAAATCAGAACTCGTACGCGAAGCTAGCGATGCACCGATACCCATCATGACGCTCCGGACGTGCGTGCTCGGTGTCACATGGTCGATCATCGTCTCTGGCGTCAGCCGATTCCTCTTCTTCCGCTACTTACCCCTCCCCAGCATCGCCACACCGACTGCTCTAGCATAGCCATCAGTGCATCCATCATCCGATATTGCCATGTCTAGCTGTCTGTCACGAGTCACGGTGCTCCCTTGTCGCTAGCAGCAGTCAACGAGGATGTCTACGTCGATACGAGAATTGACTATATTCGTGAGCCGACTCCTTCACCAATGCAGCCCAAAAAGCATGTTCAAAAGAATCTGATTTTCCTTTGTCCATGCCACTAGGGTGCACAAAACTGACGAAGAACTGAGGGAACTTCAAGACACCCGCAAGATAAAATTGCGGTGCCTCGTTGGGAATTGGCCCCACGGAGAGTGTTGTTTCTTAGCAACGTTGTTGTGTACACGCTCTCCGCGAACGGATAATAGAAACCAGTGCACCAATAAACCTGAAAACAGTCATGAAGCTTTCCGTGCGAACTGGACCACTGTGAGAGAAGGTGTGCCTTGCAACCCAGCACTAACATGATGTTGTGCAAAGTAATTCTCTGGCAGAACGAAGCTTTTGATAGCTACACGGCCAAATCCGCGTCCGGCTTCAGTATGATGGCCGTCTCTGATACCCAGAAGCCATGCAGCGCCTAACTCACCCGGGGCATGCACGTCAAATCCGACATTCGTCGGGATGCACCAAAATCTCCCAAATTCCGCGATCAGATGCACTGGTGAACAATGACAAACGCGGAGAGACCATCTGTAGGAAGTAAAGACACCAATTCCTCGACATACGCTCTATATCATAGAACCGAGTGTGATCCCCCGGCCAAGTCGCAGTCGATTTTGGGCGGTGAAACTATAGCCATACTTGCCGGGTAGCCAGAGGGATTCTGCCAATCGTCGTATTAAACATCATTCCCGCGTTACTAGAACGGAATAACCTGTACGGTGACTTGTTTATTACCACTTACATACGTAAATTGGTTTGTTCTAGGAACACGTCACAGAATACGGGGTATATTAGAATTTCTTGACATTTGCCTAGCTCAAGGGGCCATAGTGGTGGGCTGGTCAATCGCACATCGAGAATAGGAAGAGATTGGTCGACCCAGAAAGGGGGTATGAGTACAGACGTCCATTACTCCTTGCAAACTGTTACTGCGAGTTAGTGGTACTTGGAAAATAGACAGCATCGTGTGTTGCTACACGCAACAAAAAAAGGATCAGCGCAGACCTGAAAACAGACGCGAGTCCGGCCACCTGGCATCACAAGAACTTGGGCGTTGATGCCAAGTGGAACGTATGGGGCACGGTCAAGTATTGGGAAAGGGGTGGCCATCCCAGTGTTTCCCTGTTGCTGAGCGACAGGGTGCGGGCACATGAAATAAAAATAAAAAGTTTTACTCGGTATAACGCACATATATAACACTTAACAAAGTTAGTCTGGTTCTCCCTATTCGAATTCCAACGAGCTCATTGTCGTAGAACAACGCATTGTGTGAAAACTTGAGCGCTCACTGCGTCTTTCCAGACACAGCCCGGCGCGCGCTCTGCGAGGCAACAGAGAGTGCCTCGATGACGTCACTACCAAGGCGCCATAAGATCATGCTCGGGAACAAGAGCCATAGCCTATCACAGGACCAAATCACGCCAAAAATCCGAGGAAAGGGGGAAGAAAAAGAAGGCGGGCGTCAGTACACAGAGCACCCGTGATCCAAAGGACGAGGAGTCCAAGAACACGCACCCGTTCGGGAACACCCAGTAGAGCAACAAGTTGCCCCATGCGTTATGCCCGACTGCACATCCGCCGCAATAAAACTCCTGTAACCCATAAAGCGCTGTCTTTGAAAGCGTCATTGTCGCTGCAGCAAATCCGATCAAGGGTGCACCAGACCAGCCGGACACGTGTGCAAGGTAGACGTAGGTGACGTTCAGCGCAGTCTCCACTAAATTGAGAAGGGCTGCGTGGAGAAGATGCGAGAACGCGAGGGTTAGTCGTATTGTAGATGGTTTAGGAGAATGCTCACACTGCGCGTTGGGGAATCCGCTGTTTTCCTCTAGGGCCTGCAAGCCGTATACCTACACCATTACATCAACAAATGAGCGTATGAGCTGGACCCGTGGGGTGAGCTCACGTAATCTATGTTTTGGTATATCCCATATGGCTCCCAAATCCAGTGGAGATCCCCTCCGGCCATGGAGCGGGGCCTAAAGATACGGGAGCTGGTGAGAGATCAGATAAACAGCGAGGACACGAGACATGCCTGAAGAAACAGTAGGTGGCGTCCCAGATGATGACGGGCGCAGTCAAGAGAAACCAGAGGGTGATCCAGGTATACGTTCGGACGGCCATGGAGTCTTGCACCACAAAAAGGCGGTCGAAGAGTCAGAAAAGGTGGCGTGGCGGTTGCCTAAAACAGAGATGTGTTTACCACGTGATGGGTCTGCATCGGGGGCGGCGTCGACGGGTCGGTCGTCGACCGACGTCCGCGTCGTTCTCTCGAGCTCGAGTTGGGGCTGTGTGACGCGGACGAGGGTTTCTTCGGGAAGGGCCTCCCATTTGGAGATGTGTGCGGCAGAGAAAACGGGTGCGAGGGGAAGCCTGGACATGGGGCCCAGCGAGGGAGTATGGATGGAAGGTGTCCTTGTGTCCCTGCCACTCGCCTAGCTACATGCCTCTGCGGCATGGCCTCTCTTTCGCACACAAAACAGAGTCGAGACAAAAGCGGCGCTGGACTCGAGGACGACTGTCGCCATCGCTCCAGATGCGCATTGGCCACGTAAAGTCGGCGAGCCACGGACGACGCAAAGGTGAGTGCGACAGCCATCCTATTCTTTCACCCGCTCCATCTAGTGCCTTCGTAGTGCGAAGTTTGGCATGTCACTCCAAGACGCACTGGGCAAAACAGGATAGTTCCACGCATGCATCACCCTGCTTAGCCTCCCACTTTGACGGGAGACCAGGCCAGTAAGCTTCACCTACTCTCGTCGGCGACCCCTCAGATCCCTCCTGTCTATTTTGGTATTCAACATACGGCACTATTCCTGGTCCTCCTACGGATTTTGATGGGCGATCAATCCTACGTACAATCCCCGCCAGTGCCGCGTGGGATCGAGGGGTCCAAGGAAGAGGATGGAGAGCATAGAGTCAACGACCTTGCACGTCGCACCACATCGCGAAAAACACATCGGTGCGTCCCTCGGTCTAGTTCCTTGTACTGTTGACTCGGTGTGTTACCCTCGCAGACCGTGACCACAGTTATTTCTCCCAGACCTAGCAGAAGCGGAAAGTCCTCGTCCTATGTGGGTCGGCGAACACCGCTACCAAGCACCGTCTCATCGTAAACAAGTTCTCGACCGGTGTCCGTCCACTAACGGAGATCATCTCGACCCCCAAAAAAGTCGTGACCTGCCCCGGCCGAAATGAAACTACTTTCTTGATACAGTTCCCCCCCGGTCCCATGCAACAACAGACATCAAAAGAGTGGCCATTGTGATTATCTCTTACATCCTGGACGAGCGGGCGGAAATGAGATATGATGTAAGTTGCAGCTAAGCGGACGGCGATTTGTGTGTCCTGATCGTAATACTTCAGGTCTGGATTTGTCGGATCAACGGGCTTCCTCAATGCCCTTCAGCCTGGGTTACATCTGTCTCTACGAGATAGGTGGAGATATGGGAAATGACCGTAGCGTAACATTCCTGATGTCCCTTCCCAGTCTATGCCACGAGCCCCCCGCCTCCCTCGAAATTGCCTGAGCCACGACGTGAAAAATGAAAATGAAGAGAAATACCTCATGTCAACGTACATGGTTTACTTAGGCGGCGTTCCCGACGACCTGGACTTGGAACTCGCGCAACGGAGGCGCACGCCGGCGATGCAGGAATACATAAAGAAGAAGACAAGCCAGGAACGTGTTTCCAACACGTGGCCAGCGAAACGAACTTGGTTTCCAGCGCCGAAATCAAGAAACATATATCTTGGACTTCCGTCTAAGGTTGCCCTTAGGACCAAGTCCTCTCTCTCTCCACCATCTTCTCTCACCGAGCCATGGCTAGTCTAGACTCATCGCACGGCGTATCTCGTGTGGTGCGCCACAGGGATTTTTACCTCCGTGGGGGCGACATGACCGTCACCGTTCGTCTCGACGTTTCCGTCGTTCTCCAGACTGAGCGCTAATGTTGGATCACAGGTCGAAAACCACCTCTACCGCATACACAGCTATTTTTTCCATCGCGAATCCCCATTTTTTCGTCAAATGTTCGGCGAGTCCAACGATGATGTCCGTGAGGAACGCGGTACCACAGATCAGAACGCCTACACCCTTGACGACGTCAAAAGTGAAGATTTCGCGCGCTTCCTTTGGGTGTTTTACAACCCGTAAGTCCACTACGTTCCCCCGCTCGGATGCGTTTGCTGACGGACAAACAGCAAATACTCAGTATACGATGCGCCGCTGGAATCGTGGCTAAAGATTATCCAGCTCGCCGATCGCTGGATGTTTGACAACATCAAGGAGTTGTCCGTTCGCGAGCTCGAAAAGCTCGAAATGGACCCTGTCGAGAAGATCGCTACGTACCACGATAACAAAATCAGCCGACTTTATCTTGTTCCCTCCTACATCGCCGTTAGCAAGCGAGACAACCCTTTGACCTTGCTGGAAGGTAACAAGCTTGGGATGGAGACCACCATCCGTCTCGTCGAGGCTCGAGAACGTTTGCGTCAACAAGCCTTCGGACGTGGTATCCGTTCACCTACGTCCGAGGACTTTGATGACGCAGCGGCAGAGAGTCTCGTTCGAGAGATCTTCAACCTTAGTTCACGCTCCTCTTCGGCTCCCGCTCCCGCTACTGCCGCTACTGCCCCCGCCACTGCCACTGCAGATACTATCCCCATCGTCTCCCCAGTCATGCCCAGGCCCCCAGTACCATCCAGACCCTTCATACCACC